>JAKCPI010018562.1:0-12016 GCA_023213315.1 Euborellia annulipes
TGTTTTTATTAACAACACACACACTTTTTTCCCACTCACACTCACATGCACACAGTCTTTTCGGCAACTACCCATTTATGACTCTAAAAGATACTCGTATTTATAATAGGCCTATATACATATTTGGGGTCCAGGCATTCTTATTAAAGCCATTTGGTCTCCTAAATGACTTAAATAAAATCCTCGGATTGTCTGGGATCCGAACCCGCGACCCTCGGTATAGAAGGCAGACGCGCTACCAACAACACCAAGCCCAAGGGCACTTTTTCTTTCATATTTTAAAATGAGGCATTGGTGTTTAATTAATTACATTCCCATTAAATCCCGCATGATATAAATTAAATTGAAAATATTGTATGATTAATTAGTTTTGTTACGTAACAAATAAAATTGGGGACATAAATATAACCTGATTTTTACTTTTTTTTTTTTTAGTAGTAAAATAATAAATCAACCCCCAGAACGAATTACACTTGATTTCCATTTACGTATAAACTAAAATTTATTCTTATCATATTCATCCATCGACACATCCCCGTTCTCATTAAAATTTATTTCGTTTCAGAGTTTAATTTTGTTAATTAAACAACGGTGAATATAGTATATATTTTCTCTTCGAAACAAATGCAAAAGCGAATGATTTTTTGTAATTAAATACAATTAATGAAAATCGTTTTGACGTCTACACGTAAAGACGTTTGAGCATCACTGTTTTGTTTTTTATTAATGAATAATTTGCATTCAATTTCATTATAGCCTAAAAAGATTAAAAAGAAGTCGTCTCGTAAAAGAATTTATTATTTTTTGTTTTTGTTTTAACTCTTTAATAAGATGAATATTTATCTCTTTTTATCAAAGATCTCACAACGGACCCCCTTTTGAATCGAATTTAACATACAAATCCCCATATGGGGATTTAATATTGACTCTATAGAATGAAGAACCGAAAAAGGAATATGAAAAATCAGAAATACTACACCAGTAAAGTATACGTCAAACAATTTTCACGAAAAATCTTACTGATATAATTGTACTTTTTAAAGAGCATCAAAAAATTAATTGATTTATGAATTTTATTCAAAATCGTTAAAGCCAATTTTGTGAATCGAAAAAAAACTGAAAAAGATTTAAAATACAATACATCAGTAAAATAGTAGCGAGCACCTTTTCGCCGATTATGTTCTAAAAGGAACTTTTTTTTCGCCCCTTTTCATTTTCATTGTATGGCTAATTTTTTTTTTTTTTTTTTTTTTTTTTTAACACTCACACTTTTCTCATTCACACTCACATTCACACAGTCTTTTCGACAACTTGGGCCATTTAAGACTTTTACGATATCCGTTATAGAGATTAATATACATATTAGGGGTCCAAGCAAGGGCGGATACATGGGGGATAAAGGGGGTAATTACCCCCTCCCCCGAGATTGGAAAAAAATACTTTTTTTTTTGAAACAAAAATTTACTTTTAATGTAAAATTTTAAAAATTAATACTTAAAAATCTGGTGTGACTGGCGCACAGCACACAACTTTCTCTTACCTTCGGTAATCGAAAGTTGTGTTCTGTGCTTGTCACACCAGATTTTTTGTGTCGACATATATTTAGTTCCCGACAGTACGAAACATGAATTCAGATGTAAAATTTATAAGTATGGGAAAATATTTAAATTTTGTTACCATGGCAACCATTTCTCCTATCTTCCCTATGAAATACAAGAGTAAAGTGGTCTTCAGAAGATTTCAATTGCAAAATGAGAATATACATTTTAAAGAGAATCTAAAAAATAATTGATTTTTGAATTTAAAAAAAAATCGTTGGAGCGAATTTTGAGAAAATCGAAAAAAACTGAACTAGTGCATCAGTAAAGTACTAGTACTCTTTGGCCGATTTTGTTTAAAAGCTTATTTTTCCGGTCCCGGGAGGTGTTTAACTTAAATATAAAATTTAAACCTCGTAGCTCAATTCCTTCATGCTTAAAATTGAACACACACCCACACACCCACACACCCACCCACCCACCCACAGACAGACCATGTCGCGAAAACCACTTTTTTTGGATTCAGGGGACCTCAAAACGTGAAGATCCATCAAAATCTTGACATCGAATTTTTGACATGAATCCAATACTTTCTCTCTATATATATATTACATATATACATAGGTAAGAGAAAGTAAAAATTTGATTTGTATTTATATTCTGGCAAACAAGCACAAAATGCGCCTTTAAATTACTGAAATTAAGAAAAAAATGTGTATTGTGCGACCAGTCACACCAAATTACCCCCCCCCCACCCCTTAAATAAAATCTTAGGCAATCCGCCTGGGGTCGGAACGCGCGACTTTTGGTATACGAGGTTAGCACGCTAACCTCTACACCAAACCACGAGGGCGTATGGCTAATTGTAAAGGATAAATAATAAAGCAGTTGTACTTTATTATTTTAAACAATTTTAATGCCGTAGGCTTATATAAAAACAACCAAATAAGTTTTATCCGTTCACTCTTAGCTCTAGTATCACCGAAACTAACCCTAGGAGTAGCAGACATAATTGTTATTATTTATCTCTACACAAATCTTTTAAAAATCTAATAAAATAATTGCAGGGCTTAGTGGAAGATAGTCATAAGCCACCATTTTGTTATTTTGAGATATTCATACTATTGTGTTCTTTACATATACCACACAAAGAAGTTGCTTGATTTTACAAAAATTGGCTGCACATAATAAATTCAAGTTCTCTACTTGGCCAGCTAGTGATAATTTTTGAAGTAAAGATAGTCATAAGCTACAGCAAAATGAAATCTGATTGAATGAAAATTTATCTCGTGCCAAATGATTTCTACGAATAAGGGAGCTGAAAATGAAGAGTCTGATTCTTTTTACTTTCTCTTACCTATGTATATATGTAATATATATATATAGAGAGAAAGTATTGGATTCATGTCAAAAATTCGATGTCGGAGATTTTGATGGATCTTCACGTTTTGAGGTCCCCTGAATCCAAAAAAGTGGTTTTCGCGACATGGTCTGTCTGTGTGTGTGTGGGTGTGTGTGTGTGTGTGTGTGTGTGTGTGTTCAATTTTAAGCATGAAGGAATTGAGCTACGAGGCTGAAATTTTATATTTAAGTTAAACACCCCCGGGACCGGAAAAATAAGCTTTTAATCAAAATCGGCCAAAGGGTACTAGTACTTTACTGATGTACTTTTTCAGTTTTTTTCAATTTTCTCAATATTCGCTCTAACGATTTTGATTAAAATTCAAAAATCAATTATTTTTTAGATTCTCTTTAAAATGTATATTCTCATTTTGTGATTGAAATCTTCTGAAGACCACTTTACTCTTGTACTCCATAGAAAAGATAGGAGAAATGGTTGCCATGGTATCAAAATATAAATATTTTCCCATACTTATAAATTTTACATCTTGAAAATCGAATGTACCATACTGTCGGAAACTAAATACATGTCGACACAAAAAATCTGGTGTGACAAGCACAGTACACAACTTTCGATTACCGAAGGTAAGAGAAAGTTGTGTGCTGTGCGCCAGTCACACCAGATTTTTATGATTCTTAGCACCCAACAAGCACCAGTTCTAGCTCTGACTATCTTTCACTCAATCTACTTAATTTAGAAATTACTCGCGTTTTATGAAAATGCAAAATTAACAAAAATTAATTAATAAAATGAGATATTTTATTCACCGATTCAAAGCCAGACCATTTTGCAAAAACTTGACATCTAGATTTTGATATGAATCAGATACTTTCTCTCTATAGCGGGTGTCCTAGGCGTCACGCACCCCATTGTTGGGATCGAAAGAGAAAAATATTCTGAGCCCAAAAATCCCATCTTTGGAATTTTTTTGATTAAGTAGTTAATTAGTAATTAATTAATAAAAGTGACCAATCAGGAGCGCGCTACAGAAGAATAGAAAATAAGTGGGATAGTAGTAGATAAATGACAGAGAAGCTTCACGTAAATTGTTTTGGTTAATTAATAAAATAATAATAATAATTTTTGAAATACAACAATTTAAGACTTAGGATTAATGACAAGAAAGCTTCAGACGAATTCTTTTGGTAAATTATTAAAATAATAATAATTATTAGAGACCGGACAAAAAAGCATAAAAAAATGGAAAAAAAAAAGTGCTTAAAAAAGCATAAAAAACTTGAATAAAAAGTTGTTAAATAAGCATAAAAGTTGAAAAAAAGCATCTCATAAGCAATTTTTACTCATATCAATGGCGTATATAAATTTTTTTTTTAAAGAAGGGTCATTCCACGTCAGTTCAACCAGGCCATTTCACCCATTATCTCAGATTTTCATGAAACTTGGTATGTTTGTTCTATATATAAAGATAAGTAACAGCACCAAATTTCGATTTTTTATCTCACTTAGTTTTCGAGTTATGGCACTTTAAAGTTTTGATTTTTTCACCTTACGCGGCTTGAATAATGCCAAACAAAATGTGACATGGAAGAGAAAATAATTTCTCATTTGCTTATTTGACACCCAATCTTGATGAAATTTTTTTGGTAAGTTCTTTAAACAATAAGGAATTAGAAAAAAAATATATCACGAATCTAAGTTAATCCTAAAATATAAAAAAAAATTCATATTGTTGATTTTTTTTTAGTTATGAAAACGCAAACATGGTTTAGCGCTAAAGCCAATATCTCCAAAAGGGAATGAGATATTCAAGAAAATTTTTTTTTCTAAATAATCTACATGAAATGGGCTTTAATTTAGTAAAATAAAAATTTGTGTATTTTGTTCCCTCTATTTCTAAAGTCCATTGAAAGTTTCAATATATAGTTTTACATGTTAAAAAAAGGTTTCAAGGGCAAAATGAAAATATACATTTTAAAAGCATCTAAAAAATAATTGATTTTTTGAATTTTAATAAAAATCGTTGCAGCAAATTTTGAGAAAATTGAAAAAACTGAAAAAGTACATCAGTAAAGTACTAGTACTTTTTGGCCGATTTTGTTCGAAAGCTTATTTTGAGTGTCGGGGAGGGTACCTAACTTAAATATAAAATTTCAACCTCCTAGCTGAATCCTTTCATGCTTTCAATTGAATTGATTGTGTTTTCGTCTCTGTTCAGTTTTAACCAGACACACACACAGTGTCCATTTGAAGTCATGAAAGGATTGAGCTAGGAGGTTGAAATTTTATATTTAAGTTAGGTACCCTCCCCGACACTCAAAATAAGCTTTCGAACAAAATCGGCCAAAAAGTACTAGTACTTTACTGATGTACTTTTTCAGTTTTTTTCAATTTTCTCAAAATTTGCTGCAACGATTTTTATTAAAATTCAAAAATCAATTATTTTTTTAGATGCTTTTTAAAATGTATATTTTCATTTTGCCCTTGAAACCTTTTTAACATGTAAAACTATATATTGAAACTTTCAATGGACTTTAGAAATAGAGGGAACAAAATACACAAAATTTTTATTTTACTAAATTAAAGCCCATTTCATGTAGATTATTTAGAAAAAAAAATTTTCTTGAATATCTCATTCCCTTTGGAGATAATGGCTTTAGCGCTAAACCATGTTGCGTTTTCATAACTAAAAAAATCAACAATATGAATTTTTTTATATTTTAGGATTAACTTAGATTCGTGATATATTTTTTTCTAATTCCTTATTGTTTAAAGAACTTACCAAAAAAAATTTCATCAAATTGGGTGTCAAATAAGCAAATGAGAAATTATTTTCTCTTCCATGTCACATTTTGTTTGGCATTATTCAAGCCGCGTAAAGGTGAAAAAATCAAAACTTTAAAGCGCTATAACTCGAAAACTAAGTGAGATAAAAAATCGAAATTTGGTGCTGTTACTTATCTTTATATATAGAACAAACATACCAAGTTTCATGAAAATCTGAGATAATGGGTGAAAATTTTTTATTTTTTTGGTTGATTTGACGTGGAATGACCCAGAAACTAAATTTATTCCGCCCCGCCCTGCGAAAAATTTTGTTTTTTTGCGGAACCAAATTTTTTTCACCCTGCGGAAAATTTTTTTTTTTTCATTGCTATAATTTTTCGCACTGCGGGGCTTTTGAATTTTTTTTTTTTTTTTTTTTTTTTGGGGGGGCGGGCTCCCCCCCCTTATACACGTCCCTGGTGTATGCGTGTGTGAATGGGAAAAAAGTGTGTTTTTTAATAAAAAAAACAAAAAATATTATAAATATTCGTAAAATAAGTTCAAATAAGCACGAAAGGGAAAAAAAGCATAAAAACTCAACAAAAGCAAAAAAAAGCATAAAAAATGCAATCTCAATGGACTTAGTTTTTCCTAATTCGTATAGAAATTAAATATCTAATGGTTGCTTATAAAATTGAGCAATAAGCATTTTGCTTAAAATCCGGTCTCTAATAATTATTATTGAAATAAAAAAATTAACCAAAACAATTTACGTGATGCTTTTCTGTCATTTATCTACTCTACTATCCCACTTATTTTCTTGTAGCTCGCTCCTGATTGGTCATTTTTATTAATTAATTACTAATTAACTACTTAATCAAAAAATTCCAAACATGGATTTTTAGGCTCAGAATATTTTCTCTTTCGATCCCAACAATGGGGTGCGTGACACCTGGGACACCCTGTATATTAACATAGAGAGAAGACATTTCGATATTATTTAGGTAGATATATTTATTAAAATTAAATTTATGTATTAATGAGATGGGGGGCTGTTTTCTTAGAAATTAGTGAATGCAAACGCGCGTCTTGCCTATTGATTCATTTGCTGTTATCCATTACCTTAGTTAAATATTTAAAATAAATTAGCCAGTGACACTAATTGGACATGGCGGCAGACAGGAGAGAGAGAGAGAGAGAGAGAGTCAAAGTGTAACGAAACACACACACACATACACCATTCCTTTTTTTTCTAATTTTTTTAACAAACATACCATTCGTTCTATAACTCGACGTTATTTATTTTTTTTTTTTTAATAATACATTTAAATGAATGAATAAGTGACAGTGAAATGAATTCAGTAAAAAAAAAGTATCTCTTTGACGTCATTATAATTTTCAAATAAAAAATTTTTCTTTTATCTTTTATTATAGATTAAATTATTCATTAAAAAAACATGGTGTGACTGGTCGCACAGAATAAATGAATTTATCGTTAGAATTTTGAGAAAATCGATAAAATTAAAAAAGTACAGTCAGCGCCACAATTAAGTCCCCACTTAAAATTATTTCACTATATACCATATACTTAAGACTCTAACTCCCAGGTGGGGACTTAATTGTGGCGCTCACTGTACATCGGTAAAGTACTAGTAGTTTTGGGCCGATATTGCTCAAAAGCTATTTCAGGAGAGTGCCTAACTTATACAGGGTGTCCGGTAAAGAATGGATAACCTTGAAATGTCTTATAGTATAACTTATGGCCGTTCAGAAAAAAAATTGAAACAAAATATATCATAAGTAGTACGTAAGATATGATTTTTTTAAAAGAAAGGTCTAATTTTTTTACCTTGTTTTACTTTTATGAACACTACGATCAGAAATGAATGGATTCCATCGGTTTGTTGTTATTTTATTATTATACACGAACTATGCTAATAGATAAACAGTGAATAGTATGACTAGCTATTGCACTTTTTTTATTAAAAAATTAGCACTTATCGTGATTTACTTTGAATCAGTGTTAAAACGACCACCTGGCTATTTTATTGGAATTTGCTAATTTTTTAATAAAAAAGTGCAATAGCTAGCTATACTATTCACTGTTTATCTATTAGCATAGTTCGTGTATAATAATAAAATAACAACAAACCGATGGAATCCATTCATTTCTGATCGTAGTGTTCATAAAAGTAAAACAAGGTAAAAAATTAGACCTTCTTTTAAAAAAATCATATCTTACGGTACTACTTATGATATATTTTGTTTCAATTTTTTTTCTGAACGGCCATAAGTTATACTATAAGACATTTCAAGGTTATCCATTCTTTACCGGACACCCTGTATATAAAATTTCAACCCCATAGCTCATTCCTTTCATATTTGTCATAGACAGCCACACAGGAAATTTTGGACTCGCGAGACTTCAAAACATGTATTCCATTACAATCTCGAGATCAAATTTTTGACATTAATCCAATGACTTTCTATATACTAGGGTGGGTCGTTTTGCAACTTTTTTTTTCGGGGCAAAATGTAATACACGTCAAAACAAAGTGCCCCACCGACACATTACAGAGAGAAATTTTTTTTCAAATCGGACAATATCTTGTGTGAGAATTTTTAGATAAAAGTTTCGAAATTTCGACTGCCAAATTGTCATTAAGTTTAGTTGGGTTATAAAGCGACCATATTTTTGGATAACGAGATGTCACCTGAGATGAAAACTGACATTCTAGTCTCAAAATGACCCTGGAAGGGCGAGAAATGCCTCCTCTGGGCGCTTAATTGTACTAAATTTGTCCGTTTTCGGCCCTAGAGGAGGTATTTCTGGCCCTTCCAGGGTCATTTTGATACTAGAATGTCAGTTTTCATCTCAGGTGACATCTCGTTATCCAAAAATATGGTCGCTTTATAACCCAACTAAACTTAAAGACAATTTTGGGATTTGCAGTCGAAATTTCGAAACTTTTAGCTAAAAATTCTTACACAAAATGTTATCCGTTTAAAAAAAAAAAAAAATCTGGTGTGACTCGTCGCACACAACTTTCTCTTACCTTCGAAAGTTGTGTTTTCTGCTTGTCACACCAGATTTTTTGTTCTCGACATGTATTTAGTTTCCGCCGATATATTAGAATTCAAGATGTAAGATTTAAAGTATGGGAAAATATTTATATTTTGTTATTACCATGGCAACCATTTCTCCTATCTTTTCTAAGGAGTACAGGAGTAAAATGGTCTTCAGAAGATTTCAATGGCAAAATGAGAATATACATTTTAAAGAGCATCTAAAGAAATAATTTATTTTTGAATTTTTCGTTCCAGAGATAGTTGGTTCATAGACACACAGACAGACAGACCATGTCGCGAAAGCCACCCCCTAGCACTTAACACGAAGATTTTGAACAAAATAGTACTAGTAGGCCTACTTTACTGATGTACTTTTTCAGTTTTTTTCGATTTTCTCAAAATCCACTCCATCGATTTTTATTAACATTCAAATATTATTATTATTATATTTTTTAAATGCTCTTTACAATGTATATTCTCATTTTGCCCTCAAAATTGTTTGAAGCACACTTTCACTCCTGTACTTCATAGGAAAGATAGGAAAAATGGTTGCTATGGTATAAATTTTACATTTTAAATACAGTACATTGGCGGAAAATAAATATATGTTGACACAAAAAATCTGGTGTGACAAGCACAAAAACACAACTTTCGATTACCCATGATAAGAGAAGGTTGTGTGCTGTGCGACCAGTGACACCAGATTTTTCCATAGTATTCTGGAGAATATTGGAATTGTCGAATACAGTAGTGTACAATAAAACTTACAAAATTCAGACAAAGCAAGTAATACAATTGCAATTAATTGAATTAACATTCACACAAACACACGTACTCACAATTATATATATAGCCTAGTAATATGTTATCTTTATGTTTTTCTCCTTGTTGTTACAGGTTCAAAACGGCTCCAAACTTACCAGCTTCTTCAGTGACTACTGAGTAGCCGTTCGTGTCAGACGTGGTCCCCAATTTCACTCCAGAAACCTTTCATTTGGTGAGTAAATTAATTAAATAAACACATTTAGGGCTTGATATCCATTGAATAAATTAAAAATATAAAATATTCTAACTAAAACAATCAATTTTTGGCCAAGCAATGTCCTAAAAAAATAAAAATCGATTTTAATTAATTTCGGCAGATGAATTTTTTACTTTCTCTTACCTATGTATATATGTAATATATATATAGAGAGAAAGTATTGGATTCATGTCAAAAATTCGATGTCGAGATTTTGATGGATCTTCACGTTTTGAGGTCCCCTGAATCCAAAAAAATCTGGTGTGACTGGCGCACAGCACACAACTTTCTCTTACCTTCGGTAAAGAAAGTTGTGCACCGTGCTGGTCACACCAGATTTTTTGTGTCGAGATATATTTAGTTTCCGCCAATATATTAGAAATTTAAGATGTCAAAATTATAAACATGGAAAAATATTTATATTTTGTTACCATGGCAACCATTTCTCCTATCTTTCCTATGAAGCACAAGAGTAAAGTGTGCTTCAAACCATTTTGAGGGCAAAACGAGAATATACATTTGAAAGAGCATCTAAAAAATGATTGATTTTTGAATTTTAATCAAAATCGTTAGAGCGAATTTTGAGAAAATCGAAAAAAACTGAAAAAGTACATCAGTAAAGTACTAGTACTCTTTGGCCGATTTTGATTAAAAGCTTATTTTTCCGGTCCCGGGAGGTATTTAACTTAAATATAAAATTTCAACCTCCTAGCTCAATTCCTTCATGCTTAAAATTGAACACACACACACACACACACCCACCCACACACACACACACCCACCCACACACACACACACAGACAGACCATGTCGCGAAAACCAGTTTTTTGAATTCAGGGGACCTCAAAACGTGAAGATCCATCAAAATCTCGACATCGAATTTTTGACATGAATCCAATACTTTCTCTCTATATATATATTACATATATACATAGGTAAGAGAAAGTAAAACTGGTTTTCGCGACATGGTCTGTCTGTGTGTGTGTGTGGGTGGGTGTGTGTGTGTGTGTTTCAATTTTAGTATGAAGGAATTGAGCTAGGAGGTTGAAATTTTATATTTAAGTTAAATACCTCCGAAAGGACCGGAAAATAAGCTTAATCAAATCGGCCCAAAAGATTACTAGTACTTTACTGATGTAGGGGGAGTGAGGGGTAATGGCGCTCACTGGGTAATGGCGCTCACCCCTGTAACTCTGTCAAAATAAAACTTAGCAAATCGCCACGGAGCGTGAAATGCAAGGGGAGGGGGTCTCTAACGGGCAACAATGCAAAAGGACAGTCAGCTTGCGTCATGTGACCGTGAAGTGAGTTTCTTCGTTTGCGGCCGCACTGATCTAATTTTCGGTGTCGTGTTTTTTGTCGATAAGTCCAAAATTTTAATGCTTATCAAATTTTTAATTTTACTTTTCTGACAATAAAACTATTCTATTCTGTGATAATGTAATCAATTTTCAACAATTGCAAATGATTTTTTTTTAATTTCAAATTAATTATAAAACTACCGTTTGGGGTAATACCGCTCATCTGAGCGCCATTAACCCTTAGAAAGTTTTTCAGACTGTGAAGATGGAGAGCAGCTTTGTGACGATGACAGTGATGATGAATTGAAATGTGGATGATGAAAATTATAACAAAAGTATTATTTGCGAAGAAATTGGAAAAATTAACGAGTTGCGGTATCGCTGCACCATATATGGACTGTGGGCTCATGCTATGTGTTCAGTGTGGGATTCGCCAGATGGATATATCTGTGATTTATGTGTCCAAAAATAAAATATTTCTATTTCTAATTTGTGTTACCTCTAATAATAGTAATTAGTTTATATTATAATTATAATAATTGAAATTGATTTGACATCGAAGACTTTACTCTATTTGTTATATTGAAAAAGGCTGATCTTACGTCCAAATGGGAATAATTGATGCTAATTTGTGATTGTAGACTTTACTTTTATTGTATAAGATTGATCTCATAAATATTTCTTTAATTAAAATGTATCTTACATGTTATATTCCAAAAAACATGTTTGAGCGTTATTACCCTCATGCCCTGGCGGCATTACCCAAAGCCAGGGGGCAATGCCGCTCAAACATGTTTTTTTAATATTGTTTCCCTACTACTACTAGGGCAAAGATATATGCTTTTTGGTGTTAAATTGTTGATTACTCGATAATTAAAGACTTTGTTACACTTCTTAATTTGGATTTATAATAAATGATTTAAAAAAGATACACCATGTTTTCCTTAAGTGAACGCCATTC
>JAKCPI010018563.1:0-11585 GCA_023213315.1 Euborellia annulipes
TTTTTCTGAAGTTTAATGGAAGTGTTTCCCCCTCTGTGTCTCATAAAATGATTGGAAAAATGCAATAGAGTAGTTAATAAAATTTATTACTTAAGGTTGAAGCTGAATCTTACCGAAGAGGAATCCTAATAATAATAATAATAAATATTCGCTATATGTATGTTAATTATTTAAAAAAGGAAAAGAGACGAAGAACAAAAAAAGAGGAATTTGTAAAGTGTAAATTTATCCAGTGAAAGAAGAGATATAAGGTGACAAATATCAACAAGAGTATTATCATCACTCCTCGCCTCTTTCATTGTTTTTATCTGCTAAAGCTAGTTTTGTCAGATGAGCTAAAGGGCCGAAGGTATTTCTTAACAAGACTGGAATAACTCGATGCAATCAATCTTGATCGACCCCCACCAAGATAAATCGTATCGTCTGCCAAACAACTAGGACAAAACAAAACAAAACTAGTCAGGAATTCAGACCGCATGTAGTGATTTATCAGCGACAAATGGATGAGTTTCTCAAATTTGGATTTGTAATACAAAATGCAAATGATAAATTCTAATAATTTTTTTTTTTTTTTTATTTGTCTCTTGCCCTAGTTTGGGCCATGTGAATAAAACGATACACAAATTTGTAAATATTATAAAAATACAAAAAACATAATTATACAACATTTTTACAAAAAATTATATAGGTAAAATGTTACAATAGATTGATGTGTAGCAGAAATACAAATAAATAAAAATGATAGAAAAACAGCGTACATAAAACAAAATTAAAGCAATACCTAGGCACTGTTAAAACCATAGAAAAACAATACCAAAACAATATCAAAGCAATACCCCTATACAATCACAAAGCAATATTAAGGCAATAAAAATACAATAATAAAGCAATATTAAAACAATAGAAAAACAATATTAAAAAAATAGAAAAATAATATTAAAACAATAGAAAAACAAAAAAAAAATCTGGTATGACTGGCGCACAGCACACAACTTTCTCTTACCTTCGGTAATCGAAAGTTGTGTTCTGTGCTTGTCACACCAGATTTTTTGTGTCGACATGTATTTAGTTTCCGACCATAGGGTACGATTGAATTCAAGATGTAAAATTTATAAGTATGGCAAAATATTTATATTTTGTTACCATGGCAACCATTTCTCCTATCTTTTCTATGGAGTACAAGAGTAAAGTGGTCTTCAGAAGATTTCAATCACAAAATGAGAATATACATTTTATTGAAGATCTAAAAAATAATTGATTTTTGAATTTAAAAAAAAATCGTTGGAGCAAATTTAGAGAAAATCGAAAAAAACTGAAAAAGTGCATCAGTAAAGTACTAGTACTTTTTGGCCGATTTTGTTCAAAAGCTTCGTGTCACGTCTCAGGGGGGTGCCTAACTTAAATATAAAATTTCAACCTCCTAGCTCTTTTCGTTCTTGAGATATTTTGTTCACAGACAGACACACAGACAGACAGACCATGTCGCGAAAACCACTTTTTTGGATTCAGGGGACCTCAAAACGTGAAGATCCATCAAAATCTCGACATCGAATTTTTGACATGAATCCAATACTTTCTCTCTCTATATATATATTACATATATACATAGGTAAGAGAAAGTAATTATAAAGGGACTAAAAATTAATCATCTTTTATTAGAAGCCTGTTTTTGTGGGTTGCTATTTAACTATTACTTTAATAATATGTAGGATTGGTAAATCTCTGGGTGAGTGCAAATTAATAACACTGTATTTCAATCATAATTAGACTAACCTAAATAAATAAATAAATTTATTAAAGAGCCGCTAATAGGCACAAGTTCTTGGTTCAAACAAACACAATATTAATTCAAATACAATAACAACAAAATATGTATGCCCATTAACAAACAACATTTCCATTGATACAAACAAAAAAACCTTCGTTATGAGTGACGGTAACCAACTAATGAGTATTTTTTTTTAGAGAAAATAATAAACTAATCAGTGGCATCACCTCTGATCTCTATTCACCTGGACCAAGGCCGTTGGTGAATGCCTTTGTGTTCACATCTCTGCTTAATAAGCAGCCCGCCCATGGGGATCATAAAGGGTGTTGCATCCTTCCTTGTAGGGCTCTCCTGAAGGAGACAGGCTGCCCTCGAGTAAAACACAAAGACCTCTCATCTACAGACTACATGAAGAATCTCCTTGAGACGATCAAAAAAAAAGACGATTGATTTTGTCAATTCATTTTAAAAGAAGAGACTTGTAAAAAAAAAAAAAAAACATTTTAAATAAACATATTTCAAGAGGATTGAGAGAAAAAAGGACTTTAACACGTTCTGATTTCTTGACTAACAATTGGAAAGAATTTGCATATAAAAATCTGATTCCAATTCTAAATAAATAGAAAATAATTTAATAAAAAACAAAAATGGATGGCAATTCGTCAAAAGCAGTCTTGTCTCCAGGATATTATTTATTTTCTTGTCATTCTGTAATTTAATATAAGGGAAAAGTTTGATATTCGAGTAAAATTCAACCCCACCCCCAATTTTTACTTTCTCTTACCTATATATATATATATCTATGTTAATATATTGACGAAGGATCAAAGCGCCATTAACCTAAATGTGAGATAAAGGGCATTTCATTTGCGCATTTGTAAACAAAACCAATGGTAAGACTTTACTTTCTCTTACCTATGTATATCTTTATATATATAATTCTGTACGTGTGTATGTGACTGAACTCCTCCTAAACGACTGAACCAATTATGATGAAATTTTCTGTGTATGTTTGTAAGAGTCCGGACAGGTTTGTTCACAAATAACAATAAGTTAATGAGTAATTAACGTTAAAATAAGAAAAAAATAAAAATTAGGAGAAAGGGGTTGCCATGGTAACAAAATAAAAATATTTACCCATGTTTACGATTTTTTATTTATTTACATTTTGAATTCTAAAATATCGGCGTAAATTTTTTGTCTGTGTACGGGAGAGTCGGAAAGAATATGATTCACAAAAATCTTAAGTTCATGAATAATTAAGTTAAAATAAACTCTATATATAAAAATGAAAAGGAAAAAGGCGAGAAGAAGGGGGTCCAGGGGGCGCAGCCCGGCTAGACGGAAAGCCCCGCCGAAGGCGGGGCTGCGTCTAGTATGTAATATATATAGAGAGAGAAAGTATTGGATTCATGTCAAAAATTCGATTTCAAGATTTTGATGGATATACACGTTTTGAGGTCCCATAAATCCAAAAAAGTGGTTTTCGCGACATGGCCTGTCTGTGTGTGTGTGTTCAATTTAAAGCATGGAGGAATTGAGCTAGGAGGTTAAAATTTTATATATATGTTAAACACCGGCCCGGGAGCGGGAAAATAAGCTTTTAATCAAAATCGGCCAAATAGTACTAGTACTTTACTGTTGTACTTTTTTCAGTTGTTTTCGATTTTCTCAAAATTCGCTTTAACGATTTTAATTAAAATTCAAAATGCAATTATTTTTTAGATGCTCTTTCAAATCTATATTCTCATTTTGCTCTCAAAAATTGTATGAAGCACACTTTACTCTTGTACTTGTAGGAGAAATGGTTACTATAGTACTAAATATTAATATTTTCCCATGTTTATCTCTACAAAAAATCTGGTGACGCAAGCACAGAACACAACTTTCTATTATTGAAGGTAAGAGAAGGTTCTGACCTAGGCAGTCACGTGATTTTTTATTTAAGATTTGATACCATGATGGCTAAACAGAAAGCCGAACCCCATGTGTATATGTATATTTTCATTAACATCACTCATCTTGATGATAGTTCGCCTGTTCGCGCGAAGGAGTTGTAAATTTGTACAACTCGAAAAAGCTGTCGCGCGAAAGAGAGAGTTTACGCCGCGTAAGTTCGCCCCCTGTGTGACGGGGATGATTCAGTCTTGCCTTATACAACATTTCGCGCCCTTTCGCGGTGTTGAAAAAACGCCAAGCGACGCGAATTTCCGTTATGTCTCTTTGACCTTTAAGGTCATAAGGAAACCTGAAATGCAAGAAAAGATTCTTCTATTTATTATAATAAAATGTATTAGCATCTTTTTGGTTCATTTCTTATTTATAAACTGCTAAATAAGACTTCTCAGCATCACAAGTGATTAAATTAAAACCTCAAAATATATGAAGTTTATTTGTGTGGTATTTTTTTTGGCTTTTCCAACCGAAAGGGGATGGGGCGTCATCGAGTAAAGGCCAGAAGGCACTCATTAGCTTCAGGACGAATGAGAAACGAGACTGGCATATGCAAGTGTAAAAGTACCGCCCTGCATATATATGGCCCCATTAAAGAATTATTCGATTGGCATACATCACCCTCTGATGATGAAACTAACATTCACCTCCTTTACTGAACAAAAATGAATCTGGCCATTAATTATTATCTTAAAAAAAAAGCTAAAATAGCCTAATGATAAAATGTAGGCTTCATCTGAATTCAATTATGCGGGGTTGTATTAATAATTACATTTTAAGTTATTGGTTTATTTTTACTTTTTCCCATACCTTTATATGTAATATATAGTGATATCATGTCAAAAATTCGATGACGAGATTTTTATGGCTATACATGTTTTGAAGGCTCTTGTGTTAAAAAAAGTGGTTTCCGCAAATTGGTCTGTGTATGTGGACAATTTTAAACATGAAGGAAAGAGTTGGAGGTTGAATTATATTTAAGTTAGGGAAAAAAAGCTTTGGATACCAAATCGGCTTAAAGTAAGTATATTAAGAAGTTAATTTTTCAGTTGTTTTTTGATCCAATGCCTGGACCCCAATGATTTAGACTAATTCATAAATCAACGGTTATCGTCAAAGTCTTATATGGCCTAAAATGTTGCCGAATAAATTCGTGAATGGAATGTGAATGAAAATGGTGGAGCAGTGCAAAATAAAAAAAATAAATAAAAGCAACTTGGCCGAAACATGTTAGCGCACCTGTAAACCAAAAATAAAATATTGAAAATTTATTGATATTTAATAATTATACCAAAAGAACGACATACTACCTGTCACATTTCGTCCAAGAAAGAAAACACAAGTTGCTTTTATTTATTGGTGAATATTGTTTAAAGTACACTTTGCTATGTATTTCAGATTTTTCAAATTCACTTTCCGGCTCTTCCTTCCATAGAGCCAATGTTAAATCCCTATGGAGATTTGCATGTTAATTTCAAGATGTATTTCAGATACATTTTGTCATTGAAATCTTCTGAAGACCACTTTACTCTTGTACAGTGAGCTCCACAATTAAGTCCCCACCTGATAGCTTTAGTCTTAATATATGGTAAATGGTGAAATAATTTTAAATTTGAAAAGGTAAAATAAAATCATCTATATCAGATTTTACGTTTTACCTTTTCGGTCAATAAAATTATTTCTCTATACACCATATACTATACCATATATTTAATGCTAAAGCTATCAGGTGGGGACTTAATGGGTCGTTTTGATAACTTACCTACCCCAACATTAAAATAGCCTCTCTCTGGGGAAATACATGGTGTTTGTCCTTCAGCTATTTTAATGCTCAAGGACAAACACCATGTATTTCCCCAGAGAGAGAGGCTATTTTAATGTTGGGGTAGGTAAGTTATCAAAACGACCCATTGTGGCGCTCACTGTACTTAATAGAAAACCTTGATAGAAAAGAGAAAATGGTTGCCGTGGTAACAGAATATAAATATTTTCTTAAACTTGTAAATTTTTAATCTTGAAATTCGAATGTATCGTACAGACGGAAACTAATCATATGTCGACACAAAAAATCTGGTGCGACCAATCACACCAGATTTTTCTATTTGGCAGCGATGTGGACATGTTGATTGCATATAACCTACTCGACATACATTTAATTTTGTTTGCAAATTGTATAGTTTCTGACTAAACTAATTTATTTAATGAAGATTCTGGGACGGAGGTTTCTAAATTTAAACTAAAAAAGGCGGAGCGGGCCCTCTTTTTTTTTAATATGTTTATATTTAAAAAAAAAATATAAAATAAAAAAACAAAGGGTCCCCTCTAAACTAATTTATACCCTGGTATTTATACTGCTTTATTAATATAAATATTTATAAATGGTTTTTGTTCCGAAATATCTTTTAGAAAAAGAGGACCTGGATGATGACACTCTCTTGGAAGGGGAAAAAACGTAAACAAACCGAGTTTGAAAAGTCCCTGTAGAAGTTGTTTTGTCTTCATTTTTATAACCTCTTAACTAAGATATAAACAATAATAATAAATAAGCTTATTAGAAAGTTAAATAATCTCATTTTTACAAAATATCTTCTTTTTCTAATTTATTCTTCGCTATTTATTTTCAGATATGCGTAGCAAAATCACTTTGGATACTGCGCCTAGTGAAACTTATTATATGATCTCGAAAGCCAGATTTTCTATGACTGAAAGAGAAGATAGATTTATACTTGTTTATTCTCGACATCCAGAAACTGACATACTTTTTCCAAGTAGAAAGAAAATAATAGAAGAAAGAAAACGACAAATCGAGACCTCACGCTATCTCATCCACCCTTTTAGCAGATTTTCGTAAATATCCTTTTTATTTTCTATAATTTACTGCACATTAAGTATAAGTATAAATTGTGGTGTTGTATCTCCCAGATCCATGCCTACATTGAGCCCCCCTTAAAATATAAATTTGAGAAAGTTGAAAATGGAAAGAAAGGCCTCACAAATAATGGAGGAAGGAAATGTTCTCTTAACCCTGCTTTCATCCAATCACCTCTGCCGTCAGACCCTTTAGACTTCTGCCTTTCATTTCCTTAAAACTCGCCTCTTTGCCGTTTTGAAAATAACACAAATATAGGGTTGAGAAATAAGGTGAATAGTAAAAACATGGTGAGATAGAACAAAAGAGAGTGCACCTAATATTTCGATTTTTATTGTCTCCTCCCCTACTAACATTTCGGTTTCAATTGGGACCGTCTTCAGAGCTTTTGACACAGAGAAATTTGCGCTGGATAGCTGAGAAGAACTTGTAATAAGTAGAGCCCGGATGTTCATGCACAATCAAACCTTGAAATATGCATGCATTAATGTACTATAAAATGAAGAGAAAAAATATGGTCTATCACAATTTGAGTCGCATTATTTATAATATATATATATATATATTTAAATTAACAACAAAGCAATTTCTTTAAATTTTCTTCGTGTATTCCATGCATTGTGGATTGAATTTCTTCAAAAAAAAAAAAAAAAAAAAAAACCAAAATATGCATATATTCTCGGAACAAATGGGGTTATTTTGAATCGAATACTCATGAAATGGATAACTGCGAAGTTTAGGAACGTATTCATCTTCTATACAAACATGCATTTGCATGAACATCTGGGCTCTAGCAATAACTTTGAAAAAAAGAAACTCTATCTCCTACTTTTTCATTTCATTCTTTATTTTTAACTGCAAAATATCTTTTTACTTTTTTAATATGATATGTGTATATTTTTTCATTCATTGTGCATATTTTAGTGAAGAAATTTAAAAATCTTAGTTCTAACTCTGCGATGGCACCTTTGTTAATTTATTTATTCATTTTCAGATTATATTGGAATATGTTCATGTTTTTAGTATTTAATATTGATTTTTTTTGGACTGGACTCTTGTTAATTATTTACCCAAAAAAGAACTTAGATTTATATTTGTTGATTCTAACCACCTTGTTTATATTCTTAAATATGATTGTAACCTTTTTTACTGGATATGAAGATAAAAAACAAAAGATGATCGTTTTAAAAAGAAATTAATCTGTCTGTAAGTAATAATATTAATTTTAAGAAAATCTATTCAACCTTTTGTAGGTGTTGACATTTACAGTATGTTATTTTATAATAGATATACTTTTTTGCTTTTTTTTAAGGTCTTTTTCGGCATCTAAGGCGATTTAGACCCCTTCCAAATGATTTGTAGTCAATTCAAAAGAAATAAATTTTTTTCGCTTGGGACGGGAAGCGGCCGGGGTCCCAGCCTTGAAAAACTAATGTATTCTCTCTGAGCCACGGGTCACGGTCCTTTTTTTTGCTTAAAATCAAATATTTATTGTTTACCAAACCTAAGAAAAAAAAATCAGAATTAAAAAATGTATGATATTAGAGTTTTAATGGGTAATATACGAACGAATATGGCGGGCAATGAAGTAGATGGAGTGTCTGACGTCACTAAACTCGAGACGTTTCTTCGTTTCTTAGCATTAAGGGGGTTCGTACTTAAAACGTACTTAAAAAAAAAAAAAAAACTACTATTATAAGGAATTTTTCAATGCGTTTTTTTTAATGAATTAAATTCATGAGAGATTATTGGGACTTATTAAAAAATTATCGTAATTAATTTTTTTGTTATCAAGCAAATACAAAAAAACAATCTGTACCAATAATCTTTAATTTTTTTTTAAATTTAAAAATGAATTTATTGTTCACATATTAATTAAGAAATTTTTAAAATAAGCTTAGATGATTTATTTAAAAACCAACTGTCAAATTAGTTCAGCATTATTGCAATAGATGGCAGGCCAGTCTAACAGCAGATTTAGTATTAGCCTATATCTACTTTTTATGACACACAACGTCATCTTATCGGAAAAAGATGCGTAACCACTTCGCTACAAGAAAATTTCTTTTTTTATTCAACCTTTCCAATTGTGAATCTTAAATTTAAGATGATCCTAGAATCACAGTCCTGTTTCAATAAAATTTAGAAAAAATTATTTTTATTACAGGAATTATTTAAAGCTCTTTTTCTGGGTAGATTTGAACTCTCTGATTTTATTATTTATATTCTATGAACATCTAGTAATGCCCTATTCAGCTCTAAGTTTGCTTGTGTTTCTGAAACATTTGAGGATGCTTACAATTATTAATTACTTTAAATTAATTACTCAGGTACGCAAATTATTTTAATCATCGTCTGATCTACATACTAATATTATTTTATTTATTTTAGTATTTCAAATGCTCCTATAAAGCAACAATATTATCAAGTACAATATTTAAAATAGTATTTTTTTTTCATAGTTCTAACACACTATACTTTTTGGCTAGAGATGAAGGCGTTGAGTAAGAAAATCTTTTAATAATTTAAAATAAATACTAGTTCGGTTATTATTTTCTATAGTCTAAATTAGCAAGTTCTTGGCCTATGCTATGATTTTTTTTTTTTAAATAAGAAAAACTTTTAATAAAAAAAAACGATTTATAAAAAATTATTATTGTTTATTAAAAATATTTTAAACAAGACATATGCTTACACCATTAATTAAACAAATTTCTTTTTTTAGTCTATTAGAAAATGTGAGAGTTTTCTTAAAACACTACATAAATACCGGAAAAGGGAACGTGTTGGCAGATTATGATTTGCTTTCATTTGCTAACCCTTCCTTTTTTGAACTCATCGTGGGAAGTATTTTGTGTATTTTTCCACTTGTATTTATATATATACTTGGAAGTAAAAACTTGTCAATTCTTTCTTAAATTTTATCACGTCATCTATTTTTTTTTTTTTTTTTAATATTTCAAATGTTTCTAGGATTCTTTGCTACATGCCATCACATAGACGATTCATATAGTCATTATTTAAATAATAAATATGAATTGAAGCTCTTTATGCGTAGAAATTTTATGCCACTTGAAATTAGAGAGAAAACTTTAACCTTTTATCAATATAAATACATGAAGAAAATATATCCTGAAAAGGAAATTATCATGAAAATGTCCGGGCTGCTTGCTGATGTAAATAAATAATTTAAACTTTTATTAGAGCATACATAAAACGATATAGGACCTAATTGTAAATATTGGTGGAAATGATAATATTTAATGTCTCCTAATTTATTGGTATTTTAATAATCCATTAAAACTAGTATTTTGTAATAAAGTGCTATTGTTAATTCATTGTAAAAAATAAATCAACTCCATTGACGTTAGTTATTATGGTAGAGAGTAATATTTAGTTACTTAAAAAAAAATCAAGTTTTAACAAGTGATCCTAGGAATAATACAGGCTCAGTTCCTTTTGGTGGATACTCTCAAAAATACCAAATATTTTAAATTTTTTTATAAGAAAAAATCATGCCTTCATGTCTTCTGCATTACAGTCACATTGTATTGAGTGCCATTATCAAGTCAGAGCCGAGATGTGGAGGAAAGGAGCTAGGAAGGAAGTCTCTATTGATTAAATACCAGGTAGTCTCCTCTAAACACACGTTTCCTCCAAATTTATTGAGCTGTCTTAGATATTTTTTGGTTATTGAATTATTAATAAAAGTAAAAATGTCTTTGACAACTGAAGATGCCTCAATACATTTGGCCGAAACGTTTTGTTTAGAAGAGTATGTTTAATCAAAAGAGGTTTCCGCAGACTTTCTTCCACATCACATCTCAACTATTCTTCACATCCACATTCTTCTTCAATAAACTATCCACGACTTCTCAAACTTTGGATCCGCTGATGAATCTAAACCTTGTATCAGATGATTTGGCTATTGTTCAGTTAAACTGCAAATTTTATTATTTCATACGATGCCACTAACACATTTCAAAGTTGAAGGCTTGATAGTTTGCTGCATCGTGTAGCCGAACTTCCATTATTAACTGGTGCAAGAGGTCGAAGCTTCTTATTTCCTCTTATTTATTTCATTTGGCTACTTATTTCAATCCCAATTTTGGGAGCTCGTTCAAAGTTCGACTAAATGACGTGATGAACTATCATGAGTCCATTGTTGAAGTAACGTCGGAAGCTCGTCGCTTCATATCACTCTAGCTTATATATTTTAAATATTTTGGTAATTAATTTGATCTTTATATTTATAAATAATTTGCAGGAACTTCTTCAGGGCACTTGTCGTCAAGTGGTGAAGAATTTTACATTCTTTAACAATTTCCCACATTATATTCTATTTGATGTCATCTCATCACTTCATCAAGAAATCTATGTAACAAATGATTACATATTAAGAGAGGGGGAATTTGGAAATTGCATGTGGTTTATTAGGTCGGGCACTGTAACAACAATGTCCCATAATATTGAGGTGAGAATAATTTTCTTTTTACTTTGTATCGTTTTATTTGATTGGATTGCATCTCTTCTTACACAACGAATCGTGGTTTTCGGATATCTATTAGGGTTTATACAAAAATGGACTTTTTGAAATATATCTCAGTTACTAGTTATTTGATTGTAGCCCCTAGTCCGTAGCACAATGGTAGAGTTCTAGGGATAAGGGGTCTCAAGCGACAAAATATTCTCTTTAAAAGAGATATTTTACCAAATATCTCAAGATCTAAATGTATTTATTTAATTCCCACAGCTGACGTTTGAGTTCCGTGTTCGAACCATCCTCGAGTTGGCGAAATTCGTCAGAGGTGGAATTTATACATTGATGAACAACTCTTAAATAATAAATATATATCATTTATGTACCTGGTCATCTCATACTGTGTAGGGCCCATATATTTATTTATTATATAAGAGTTGTTCAACAATGTATAAACCACTAATGCACTTTCATAATGACTTTTTGCGAGCTCTGAGGATGATTCGAACACGGAA
>JAKCPI010018565.1:0-42039 GCA_023213315.1 Euborellia annulipes
ATATATATTAAATTAACAACAAAGCAATTTCTTTAAATTTTCTTCGTGTATTCCATGCATTGTGGATTGAATTCTCTTCAAAAAAAAAAAAAAAAAAAAAAAAAAAAAAAAAAAAAAAAAAAAAAAACCAAAATATGCATATATTCTCGGAACAAATGGGGTTATTTTGAATCGAATACTCATGAAATGGATAACTGCGAAGTTTAGGAACGTATTCATCTTCTATACAAACATGCATTTGCATGAACATCTGGGCTCTAGCAATAACTTTGAAAAAAAGAAACTCTATCTCCTACTTTTTCATTTCATTCTTTATTTTTAACTGCAAAATATCTTTTTACTTTTTTAATATGATATGTGTATATTTTTTCATTCATTGTGCATATTTTAGTGAAGAAATTTAAAAATCTTAGTTCTAACTCTGCGATGGCACCTTTGTTAATTTATTTATTCATTTTCAGATTATATTGGAATATGTTCATGTTTTTAGTATTTAATATTGATTTTTTTTGGACTGGACTCTTGTTAATTATTTACCCAAAAAAGAACTTAGATTTATATTTGTTGATTCTAACCACCTTGTTTATATTCTTAAATATGATTGTAACCTTTTTTACTGGATATGAAGATAAAAAACAAAAGATGATCGTTTTAAAAAAAGAAATTAATCTGTCTGTAAGTAATAATATTAATTTTAAGAAAATCTATTCAACCTTTTGTAGGTGTTGACATTTACAGTATGTTATTTTATAATAGATATACTTTTTTGCTTTTTTTTAAGGTCTTTTTCGGCATCTAAGGCGATTTAGACCCCTTCCAAATGATTTGTAGTCAATTCAAAAGAAATAAATTTTTTTCGCTTGGGACGGGAAGCGGCCGGGGTCCCAGCCTTGAAAAACTAATGTATTCTCTCTGAGCCACGGGTCACGGTCCCTTTTTTTTTTGCTTAAAATCAAATATTTATTGTTTACCAAACCTAAGAAAAAAAAAATCAGAATTAAAAAATGTATGATATTAGAGTTTTAATGGGTAATATACGAACGAATATGGCGGGCAATGAAGTAGATGGAGTGTCTGACGTCACTAAACTCGAGACGTTTCTTCGTTTCTTAGCATTAAGGGGGTTCGTACTTAAAACGTACTTAAAAAAAAAAAAAAAAAACTACTATTATAAGGAATTTTTCAATGCGTTTTTTTTAATGAATTAAATTCATGAGAGATTATTGGGACTTATTAAAAAATTATCGTAATTAATTTTTTTTGTTATCAAGCAAATACAAAAAAACAATCTGTACCAATAATCTTTAATTTTTTTTTAAATTTAAAAATGAATTTATTGTTCACATATTAATTAAGAAATTTTTAAAATAAGCTTAGATGATTTATTTAAAAACCAACTGTCAAATTAGTTCAGCATTATTGCAATAGATGGCAGGCCAGTCTAACAGCAGATTTAGTATTAGCCTATATCTACTTTTTATGACACACAACGTCATCTTATCGGAAAAAGATGCGTAACCACTTCGCTACAAGAAAATTTCTTTTTTTATTCAACCT
This sequence comes from Euborellia annulipes, assembly GCA_023213315.1. NCBI lineage: Eukaryota > Metazoa > Arthropoda > Insecta > Dermaptera > Anisolabididae > Euborellia > Euborellia annulipes. The sequence goes on from JAKCPI010018565.1 coordinate 1,558, forward strand.
TTCCAATTGTGAATCTTAAATTTAAGATGATCCTAGAATCACAGTCCTGTTTCAATAAAATTTAGAAAAAATTATTTTTATTACAGGAATTATTTAAAGCTCTTTTTCTGGGTAGATTTGAACTCTCTGATTTTATTATTTATATTCTATGAACATCTAGTAATGCCCTATTCAGCTCTAAGTTTGCTTGTGTTTCTGAAACATTTGAGGATGCTTACAATTATTAATTACTTTAAATTAATTACTCAGGTACGCAAATTATTTTAATCATCGTCTGATCTACATACTAATATTATTTTATTTATTTTAGTATTTCAAATGCTCCTATAAAGCAACAATATTATCAAGTACAATATTTAAAATAGTATTTTTTTTTCATAGTTCTAACACACTATACTTTTTGGCTAGAGATGAAGGCGTTGAGTAAGAAAATCTTTTAATAATTTAAAATAAATACTAGTTCGGTTATTATTTTCTATAGTCTAAATTAGCAAGTTCTTGGCCTATGCTATGATTTTTTTTTTTTAAATAAGAAAAACTTTTAATAAAAAAAAACGATTTATAAAAAATTATTATTGTTTATTAAAAATATTTTAAACAAGACATATGCTTACACCATTAATTAAACAAATTTCTTTTTTAGTCTATTAGAAAATGTGAGAGTTTTCTTAAAACACTACATAAATACCGGAAAAGGGAACGTGTTGGCAGATTATGATTTGCTTTCATTTGCTAACCCTTCCTTTTTTGAACTCATCGTGGGAAGTATTTTGTGTATTTTTCCACTTGTATTTATATATATACTTGGAAGTAAAAACTTGTCAATTCTTTCTTAAATTTTATCACGTCATCTATTTTTTTTTTTTTTTTTTTTTTAATATTTCAAATGTTTCTAGGATTCTTTGCTACATGCCATCACATAGACGATTCATATAGTCATTATTTAAATAATAAATATGAATTGAAGCTCTTTATGCGTAGAAATTTTATGCCACTTGAAATTAGAGAGAAAACTTTAACCTTTTATCAATATAAATACATGAAGAAAATATATCCTGAAAAGGAAATTATCATGAAAATGTCCGGGCTGCTTGCTGATGTAAATAAATAATTTAAACTTTTATTAGAGCATACATAAAACGATATAGGACCTAATTGTAAATATTGGTGGAAATGATAATATTTAATGTCTCCTAATTTATTGGTATTTTAATAATCCATTAAAACTAGTATTTTGTAATAAAGTGCTATTGTTAATTCATTGTAAAAAATAAATCAACTCCATTGACGTTAGTTATTATGGTAGAGAGTAATATTTAGTTACTTAAAAAAAAATCAAGTTTTAACAAGTGACCCTAGAAATAATACAGGCTCAGTTCCTTTTGGTGGATACTCTCAAAAATACCAAATATTTTAAATTTTTTTATAAGAAAAAATCATGCCTTCATGTCTTCTGCATTACAGTCACATTGTATTGAGTGCCATTATCAAGTCAGAGCCGAGATGTGGAGGAAAGGAGCTAGGAAGGAAGTCTCTATTGATTAAATACCAGGTAGTCTCCTCTAAACACACGTTTCCTCCAAATTTATTGAGCTGTCTTAGATATTTTTTGGTTATTGAATTATTAATAAAAGTAAAAATGTCTTTGACAACTGAAGATGCCTCAATACATTTGGCCGAAACGTTTTGTTTAGAAGAGTATGTTTAATCAAAAGAGGTTTCCGCAGACTTTCTTCCACATCACATCTCAACTATTCTTCACATCCACATTCTTCTTCAATAAACTATCCACGACTTCTCAAACTTTGGATCCGCTGATGAATCTAAACCTTGTATCAGATGATTTGGCTATTGTTCAGTTAAACTGCAAATTTTATTATTTCATACGATGCCACTAACACATTTCAAAGTTGAAGGCTTGATAGTTTGCTGCATCGTGTAGCCGAACTTCCATTATTAACTGGTGCAAGAGGTCGAAGCTTCTTATTTCCTCTTATTTATTTCATTTGGCTACTTATTTCAATCCCAATTTTGGGAGCTCGTTCAAAGTTCGACTAAATGACGTGATGAACTATCATGAGTCCATTGTTGAAGTAACGTCGGAAGCTCGTCGCTTCATATCACTCTAGCTTATATATTTTAAATATTTTGGTAATTAATTTGATCTTTATATTTATAAATAATTTGCAGGAACTTCTTCAGGGCACTTGTCGTCAAGTGGTGAAGAATTTTACATTCTTTAACAATTTCCCACATTATATTCTATTTGATGTCATCTCATCACTTCATCAAGAAATCTATGTAACAAATGATTACATATTAAGAGAGGGGGAATTTGGAAATTGCATGTGGTTTATTAGGTCGGGCACTGTAACAACAATGTCCCATAATATTGAGGTGAGAATAATTTTCTTTTTACTTTGTATCGTTTTATTTGATTGGATTGCAACTCTTCTTACACAACGAATCGTGGTTTTCGGATATCTATTAGGGCTTATACAAAAATGGACTTTTTGAAATATATCTCAGTTACTAGTTATTTGATTGTAGCCCCTAGTCCGTAGCACAATGGTAGAGTTCTAGGGATAAGGGGTCTCAAGCGACAAAATATTCTCTTTAAAAGAGATATTTTAACAAATATCTCAAGATCTAAATGTATTTATTTAATTCCCACAGCTGACGTTTGGGTTCCGTGTTCGAACCATCCTCAGAGTTGGCGAAATTGTCATAGTGGAATTTATACATTGATGAACAACTCTTAAATAATAAATATATATCATTTATGTACCTGGTCATCTCATACTGTGTAGGGCCTATATATTTATTTATTATATAAGAGTTGTTTAACAATGTATAAAATCCACTAATGCACTTTCATAATGACTTTAGGCGAGCTCTGAGGATGATTCGAACACGGAACCAAAACGTCAGCTGTGTGAATTAAATAAATAAAGAAATAATCTTAGCTGCATCTCTCATTTCTTTTCTCTTATTAATACTAAATTTAATAAATCTTTGCAAAAACCGTTAACAAATATTTTTTGTGTCTCTCGAGGGATTTGATTGAACTCGAGTAAGGTTGGTAGATTTGGAGGCTGAATCGATTTTCGATTTTCGATTTTTAAAATCGAAACCAAATAATCGATTTTTAAAAAATCGATTTTTGCCTTAAAAAATCGATTTTAATCGATTTTCGATTTTTTAACAAAAATCTTTCACTATGCCCATAAGTTGATTTTAAGGTTCTGCTTACGATTTTCAAGCGGTTTGTGGAGCAAGAAAAATAGAACGTTGCATTACTGATGTCCAAATCAATTTATTCAGTCTTTATAACTTCTTTAAAGACCATCACATTGTATATGGTATAACATATTTAGTCTTTATAACTTAAGTTTTAACGTTATAGCGTAAATTTTAACAAACCAAGTGAACCAAACATCAGCTTCTATATTTCTTAAAAAATCTGGTGGGACTCGTCGCACAGCACAACTTTCTCTTATCTTCAGTAAGGGAAAGTTGTGTTCTGTGCTTGTCACACCAGATTTTTGTGTGGACATATATTTAGGTTCCGACAGTAAGCTTAAGGTACATTTGAATTCAAAATTTTTGTTTTTAAACACCCTTTTTTCTCATTCACACAGTCTTCTCGGCAACTGAGGCCATTTAAGACTTTTACGATATCCGTTATTGATAATACACACATATTAGGGGTCCAGGCATTCTTATTTGGACCCTGTTATTCAATGGTGTGTCAAAGACCAAACATCCAGTTTTGAGAAAATCAACAATAAAGTTTTTGTTTACATTGGATTATATATAATTTTTCTTGTCAATTGTGCAAGTAATATTAAATATAAATTTTTTTAGAACACATTTCATAAAAAATACTATTAATTAAAGCATTTGAAACAATAATCCGTGCTTAACTCAATTTTGAATTTTCTGGTCTTTGACACACCATTGCATAACAGGGTCCATTTAAGCCATTTGGTATCCAAATGGCTTAAATAAAATCATCGGACTGCCTGGGGTCCGAACCCGCGACTTTTAGTATACGAGGTTAGCACGCTAACTTCTACACCAAACCCCGAGGGCTGAATTCAAGATTAAAATTTATAAACATGGGGAAATATTTATATTTTGTTTCCATTGCAACAAATTCTCCTACCTTTCCTATGAAATACAAGAGTAAAGTGTACTTCAAAATGAGAATATACATTTTAAAGAGCATCTAAAAAATAATTGATTTTTTGAATTTTAATCAAAATCGTTGGGGCTAGTTTTAAGAAAATCAAAAAAACCTAAAAAACCACCCTCAGAAAGACAGTACTTTTTGGCCAATTTTAATTAACCGCTTATTTTCTCGCTCTAAGGGGTGTCTATCTTAAATTCCAACCTCATAGCTCAAATCCTTCAAGCTTAAAATTGAACACAGACGGACAGATCATGTCGCTAAAATCACTTTCTTGGAAAATCGAAAATCGAAAATCGGGCGTCAAAAATCGATTTTTTCGATTTTTTCAAAACACTGAATCGATTTCGATTTTAATCGAAAATCGAAGCTCAAAATCGATTTTCGATTAAAATCGAAATCGATTCGACCAACCCTAAACTCGAGCTCATGGTTTCTTCCCTTCATATTTGAACTTGTACGACGCCTTTACCATCTCTACTACATACTTTGTTAAGAAGACCATACGTTTTTAAGCTACTTAATTTGACGTGGTTCTATTAATCCCGCTTTCGAAAATTACAACACAATTTTTAACGAAAATTACTAGACAATGTCAATATATAGGTCTACTCTATTTTCTAAGAAAATTGTAATTTTAAAATTTTTTTTGTTGTAAAAAATTTTGAACGCATATCTAGTGTCCATTGTAAACACAGACAGCTTGGGACATTGCAGCTCAAACAACAATATTGCAGCAATATTCCTGCAATAACAAAGAGGCGGACATAGGAATATTGCAGCAATATTGTTGCAATTTTTCATGTGAGGTTAACTTGGAATATTGTCAATATTTTGCAAGATTTGCAATATTCGTGCAATATTCCAAGCTGTCTATGAAATAAATCTGGAAACGAATACATTTACGATTTAGATATTTATTTTTATTAATCTAGTTGTATCATCTCTCGGACGGAGATACTTTCGGATCGATATGCCTCTTGACTAACCATGCTCGACGTAAGGCTACAGTAAGAGCAGTGGAAACGTGCCAGGTCTATCGGTTAGACAGGCAGGATTATCGTTATTTGACGCAAATCTATCCGGACATCGTCCGTTTGGTACATGAACTCGCCGTTGAAAGACTTCGTCTTATTGAAGAATCCCTTTCAAAAGTGCTTAAAAGCACATACATGTGAATATTTGTCTTTATATTATTTTTGAATAAATGTTTGATTGTTGTTGTATATAAAACCATTACTGTGCATTGGATTTTTTTTTAATAATAAGTGGGTGGCTCTTTTAATATTAAGCAAGCAAAATTTTTATCCCACCTCATCCTAGTCAGCAATAATAAGCAAATCGTTAACCCGTTTTTTTTTTTTGAACATTTTTGCGTGATTTGGTATTTTAAAATGATGACGTATTTAAATTATTATCCGCCTCTCGCTTGATAGCAAAAGTAAGCAAATGTAATACCCCTTCTTCCCTAAAATGAATACGTAATACTTGCATTAGCACTGTGTGTATTTTTATTTTTTTGTCATTCAGGATGGAGTTGGAGTGGGGGTACAAAAAAAAGAATAGAATTCAAAAATAAAAAATCTGCTGTGAGTTGTAGCACAGCGCAGAGAGATTTGGCTCTTGGTTTGTGTTCGGGGTCGTCTTTTATATGAAGTCCCGTTCATTTGGCAAAGTTCGCCCCTAAATTAAAACTGTTCTCTTTCAATATCTGTCGGGGTCACTTAATAACAATGATCTTAGTGGCTGTTGTTCTTTTCCGCCTATTTGATAAGCCTCCGGCCTTGGTATAATTGGTAGCGCGCCTGCCTTGTATACCAAAAGTCGCGGGTTCGGACCCCAGGCAGTCCGGCGATTTTATTTAAGCCATTTGGATACCAAATGGCTACCAATCTCTATTTATTACATATATACGGTAAAAGAAAGTAAAAAAGTGTGTGTATGAATGTACAGTGTATGTAAATATAAACAAATATAAACCTATTTGATAAAATAATAATATCAAACATTTATTTATGTTTAAATAAAAACAATTTTTAAATGAATTTCTTAAAGAAATTAAAGGAAGAGAAAAACAAATTGACTTAAAAAATAAAATAATAAGGTAAATTATTCATATTTTTAATAGGTTATAGGAATCCCAACCAAGAGATTTTATAACAGAAACATAATTATGTATTCGCCACATGACGTTTCTGGCTAAATTTCATTATTAGCCTATTATTAAGAGCATTAAAAAACATTAATTATTTTTCCAACTCTATTTGGACGATATTATGCATAAAGGAACCAATCGTCATTATGATCGCAATTGAGATAAACCCGCCATCTTGTAGGGAAAAAGATCTTCCTCTTTATTTAAATCACAACATTATTACTCTGTGCACTTTTTTTTTATATAAAACAAAAAAAAGTCATTGCCATTGGTTTTGTTTACAACTGTGCAAATGAAATGCTCCTTAGGTTAATGGCGTTTGGTTCGTGCATAACATCGTCCATTTTTTTAATTTATTTCTTTATTCATCTCAATCAGAATAGATTTGCCCAAGATTTTTGTCATTTGGTGAAAGAAACCCCCCAAAACAGCACTACGAGTTTTTTTTTTTTTTTTTTAATTTGTTTTAAGTTACTAAAATCTTTTATTTTAGCTCTAACAAGAAAAAAATTTAAAAAAATGTCTGATCCATTTAATATAAATGTTAATTATTATCTCTTCTACACATCAATAGAAGGGAAAATCGATCTCGATGATAATTTCTTTCTTATCTCAGAGAAATACCCAAATGCCTGTTTATATTTTCCAAGTAGAAAGTTAATGAGAGAAGAAAAAAGAAGACAAAAATTACTCTCTCCTTTTCTGATACATCCTTATAGTATATTTAGGTAAGTATTTTTTAGTATGAGTTTCCTAAAATCCAGGTTTTAATATACTACTGAGACAAAATATATGAAAAAATAGAATATTTTACCTCTAGTCAAAAAAATTTAATGAAATGTCATTTTGTCAGTAGGAAGCAGAAAGAAAAAATTGATATTAATTACTTACATAAGAATTAATGCCATTTGCACCAACAGATCTTAGATCTTAAGCTCGCCTTGAGCCTTTCATAATCTAAAAAAAAAAAGTTGCATTTCTGAGGAAAAAAAGGGGTTAAGACCCGATTTTCTAATTTCAAATTCAACTGTAAGATATAAGACGAGCTTAAGATCTAAGATATGTTGGTGAAAACGTAAAATATAAATTTATTTATTCTCTTGAATGTGAGAATTATTTTGAAATTTTATTGAATTGGGAATAATCCTCCCTACATTAGAAAATATTTATTTCACCATTTTAAATTTCTCGATATCCACGAGTGCCTAATTTTTTCTGTTTTCGATTTTAAGATAAAATGCCCCGATGAATTTATTTAAATATACAAAATGGTGTAAAATAAGAGAAAGTAAAAATTAATCTGTACCCCATTATGTGCATCGTTAAAAGTCTATGAGAAAAGATGCCGAAAAAGACAAAAAAAAGATAAATGGTGGCTTTTTTGTTTTTAAATTTATTTAAGGTCTTTTTCAGCATTCAATGCCATTTAGATAGCATCTCCATTTATTTCAATTGATTGGTAGCCAATTTAATTGAGATAAATAACTGAAGATCTTGAAATTTCATATTTAATTTTAAAAAAAAGACTGTGAATCTGTGCAATAAATATTTTAATTTAAGTTATAATGCATTCGCTCTAAAAAAGTAATAAAAAATTAATTTTCTTGTTCATTTATTTGGCACTCCCCTTGGAAAACCTCTGCTTCCCCTCCCCCCCTCCCTCCTCCCTCTCACAGCTTTAGCAACGCTGCTATTAGTAGTTGACTGTTTCAAAAAATATTTTTTCTGTGTGCACACTGCTTCATTGAGGACTGGACAGTAATGGATTTTCATTACCGGTCCGGTAAATACCGGTTATTACCGAACGAAAATTCTTACCAGGTTTCGAGAAAAATTGATTCTTTGGAGAAAAACAGTTTTTTTTTTATCGAATTTAGAGATTTGGTAACAAAGTTTTACTGGGAAACCGATTTACCGTCTAATACTTGAATATCTAGCCTACTGTATTTTTCAGATTTCTTTACCGGGTTATATTTAAATCTTACTGATATTTTAATAATTATATATCTAAAATAAAGGCTATATTCAGGGCCGGTTCTAGTGTTTTAGCGCCCCGGACAAAACAAATTTTGGCGCCCTTTTATACCCATAAAATATACAAATTTGCTACAAATTAAAAAATAATTAGCAAAAAAAAAAGAAAAATTTTTATCAAAATTAATTAAAAAACAATGTAAAAAATTAGAGTCAACTCTCGGTAAATCGAAATCTAAGGAACAACAAGAAAAATTCGTTTTTGAATTATCAAGAAGTTTGAATTATCTGAGACTGTATTTATTTGAAAAATAATACAAACAAAAATTATAATCTCAAAGAGAAATATACTTTTTAGAATGGCCCGGCAAACGGGCAAAATAAATAAATAAAAAAAAAATAGAAATATAAACGTAGGCTAATTGTTACAAGAGTGATCTAGATCTAGTTATCTACTCAACATTGTCTCTTGTAAAAAAAAATGTGAGGCCATCAAATAAAAGTTTCACTTTAATAATCAATTTTCATTTATAAATTCTAAAATATTAGGCTGTATTATGAATGTAAAAAAATTAATTAATTTTTTAATTCGGCCCCTGGCAGTCGCCCGGCTTGCCTGCCCCTTTATCCGGCCCTGGCTATATCCATAATAATATTGAAAATTTATAAAATATTTTTTTTATTTTTATTTTTTTTTAGTTTATATTGCGAATTCATTATGTTAGTTGTGTTTCTTCTCGATTATTTCTGGTCTGGATATAATCTTACAATTGATCCCAATAGCAATATGTTCAACTACGAGAACATTATTTATTTGTTAAATTCTGTTTTTATATTTCTCAATATTATTCGCACATTTTTCACAGGATATCATGATAAAAAGCAAAATAAAGTGATATTTAAAATGAAAACTATTATTTTGTAAGTAATACAGTATTTTTATTTATATTCATATATGGCGGCTACGCACGTAACTGTAAACTTGACAAGCCTCCACCTCCAATCTTTTTTGTACCAGCATCCACAAATTCCCCGGCACCACAAGGCACAAGGCACAAGCATGCTTGTGCAAAAAACAGCCTATGCCGAACATTAACCTAAAAATGTCAAACTAGGAAGGTTATTTAACAAGAAATACTCACTTGCTTTAAACAGAGACAGAATAAATATTTATATTTAAATTGAAATTTTAAATGAATTAATATACCAGGTATATTAAATAAATATCAAATGTCAAGACGTCTATAAAATGGCGGAGAGTTTTGCTTGCGCAAATATGCTTGTGCATGATTAAAATTCAATCGAGCATCAAGCGGCTTGCACAATTAAAATGCTTGCTCAAAATTTTCCTACAGACGCTACAGTTTGTTTGTACAAAAAGATTGCACATGCATGCTTGTCAAGTTTGCAGTTACGTGTGTAGCCGCCTTTAATGATTCGACTAAACTCGATAATAAAATAAGACATACTACTATTCATTTTATTTCAGGCATTATTTTTATCTAAACTTTTGGCTTGATTTGTGCACATTTGCATTCGTTTGTTTGGATTTAAAATTAACACCAATACCTTCTCCTTATATTCTTGCCGGTATAGTTGCATTTAAACAATTAAGAATTTATGCAATCTTTGGTTATTATGATATCCTCCTACGGGTAAGTTTTGAAAAAAAATTATTATTAAAAAATCAAATAATTTATTTTTTTAATCTATTTTAGCATCTTAACGTTTCTTATCGCAAAGCAATCATAATGAATTCCATAGTGAAAGCTATATTCTTGATACAGAGCGCGAACATTTTATTTTTAATTTTTTATCCTCTACCTGGGTGAGAAAATTTAATTTATAATTATTATATATATTTTAAATTATATTTTGTCATTGTTTGTATAATATGTGGTACAGTCGGCGCCACAAGTGCCTGATGTGCTCGAGAGCAGAGCTTTGAGCTTAGGCAACCAAAATCCTTAACCGTCGCGGATGTGTTGTCTTAAAAGTAGGCCTTTACCCTTTAGTTGCATTAATAAAAGATTATTTATTTATTTTAAAAATTTTAGTTTGGTTGACTAAGTTTAATGGTACGGGTACATTGTAGAGTAAAATCTAGCTAGATTTAATTTATTGTATGCTAGACAAATCTAATTGGGTGTGCACACTGCAGAAATTTCAGCTCTAGCTAGAGCACCGTAGAGGAGACCTAGAGTCAAGTCTAGCTAGACAGATCTCTTGGGTGTGTAGGCCCCTATACTATAGACTTTTTTTTATTTGTAAAAATTACAACGTTTCGGCCACTCAGTCTCTGGGCTCTGAATTGAGATTGTCACAGATGTAACAACCTTTATAATCTTAGCTGAATTGTACTGAAGAAGTACACAGAATGAGTGGCCCAAACGTTGTAATTTTACAGTTAAACCCAAAATCTAATTCGATACAATTTGATTGTTTTTCAGGATTGCTAAGTTAAAATTATTATTACTCTTCATGAGTTTGGGGCAAAGCAAGTTAGCTTTAAAATCATCATTCATTTATTCTTCTACTAATTTAAGTGATGGTTTTCTGTTTCTTTGCTCAACTGCTTTTTGGATGGTTTATCTAGTTATTATAATAAGTAAGTATTCATTTATTGATAGATCTATTCATGGGCGTAACTAGGAGGTGCCGGGAGGGAGGGCCTGGCTCTCCCCAGAAGGCTCGTGCCCCCCCCCCTCCCAGAAAGGGCAAGGCCCAAAGAAAAAATGAGAAAATATGGAGCTTTCCAGGCCCCCTGGTGGATAGCTGATCCCATGGCCCCCCAGCCAAATTCTCTAGTTACGCCCATGGATCTCTTATCAATTTGCCTATCTCTGGTGGGAAGACTTTGGTTGATAAGGTTTTAGAGTTTTATAATTTCAATAATATAATAACTAAAAATGATTTTCATTAAAGAAGTTGAATAAAAGCCAACGTGTGGGGTCGTGGGACCCCCGCCAGGAACGAAGTTCCTCACGCCTTTTTTTCAACTCCGAATATAATTTGAAAGAGAATATATTTAAAAGAAAAAAGAATTATTTATTTTTAAAACAAATAATTCTTTTATTTTTTAAATAATATAGAAAGAAATAGAGAGAAAGGGAATTCTCTAGAGCTGATGGGGGTAGGCATGGCTTCGGCTAGCCTCGTCTTCCTCCGGGGGCACTCGGGCGCTGTAACGCATTTTTGCTACTGTTGCTTTTTGTTACGTGACGTTTTCTGCCAATTCTTCCTACCGAAAGCCTCGTAAAAGAACTTCGTTCTAAAAATTAATGTGAAAGTGTTAATTAATTTATTTTTTGCCAATTAAGTTTTAAAAATGCTCGTCCATTTTCATAAAACGATTGGAATATTTTGTTATTGTGTTACTATTAGATAAGATGACAAAAAACTTCCTTCAATAAAACAAAAAAAAAAAAATATTTAGTGTACAATTGGGTTGCCAAAAAAAACTTCTCAAGATGACAATAATGGTGAAATACATATAAACTTTTACCAATAAATACTTGAAACATATCACTTATATCATTTAATCTTAGTCAAATTGTTATTAACTTATTATTTTCTCAAAAAAAAAAAAGAAGAAAATCTTTAATTTAGTTAAAAATTCTTTTTGAGTGCTCAGGGGCCCACGTCTTGTGGGTACGTGGATGGCGACCACGAGCTGCCCGAGCTGGAACAGGCAGTCCTTCCTTCAGTTCTTTAAATGTCTGTCTCTTCCTTCCTCTTTTCAACAGGCTTTAGACCGTGCGACGGGCCGGCCTGTCCTACTTCTTATGGTCGTAAAAACATTCCCGCTTATGAAATGAAACTTCTTTACGCAAACATTTGAGCCCTCTAAGAATCTAGAAAATTTGAGTATCTCGGAACAAGAAAAAAGCAGCTGTTAACACTTCTAGACTCAGTACATTCATACCTTGAAAATAAACATCTTAAGTGTTGGTTGGCTATAGAACCTAAATGGCAAATGACCGGGAGTCTCTCCTCAAAAGTGCAGTCAGGATTAAAAAATAAAATGTCTATTTATTTTGTAGCCGACGTTTCGAGTGTTCGTCACGCTCAGAACAAAAAAGATGAGCGGGAAGTTTGAAAAAATTTCATTTTTCATCAGAGTCTCCATCTAATTTTTCCAATCTAGTTGATAATTAAATTAAAAATTTAATAGATTATCTAGTCAAAAATAATTTAAACAGATGTTGAAGATAAATTTTGCGTAGAAGTTTCACTTCTCATTTTTTCTAAAAAAAAAAAATCAGTATTTCTAATTTTCTTTGTTTTACTCTTCTATTATTTTGATAATTTTTTTTTAGAACTCTTTGCTAAACTTCACAATCTAAATAATTCCTGTTCCGCGCATTATATAAATAAATTATACCATCTAAATCTCTTTATGCAGAGAAATTATTTACCTTATGAATTGAGAGAAAAAATGTTATGCTATTTTGAATATAAAAACCCAAAAATTTCGTATCCTGAGAGGGATATTATCTTGAAATTATCTTGGCTACTTGCTGATGTAAATATTAATTTATTTATAACTTTTATTCTATATTCATATTTTTTTATATGTAATTTTAACAATAAAAAAAGGGCAGCCAGGAAATTAATATCCTAATATTGGAGACAGTTTCGGCTTTAATTAAATAAAAATAATCTTCAGTCCATTTTTAGATAGAAAATATTTTTTATTTTTATTTTTTGAGACGGGATGCAAACCCTTGACCCCTTGCACAAGATGCAGAAACTCTACCCCTCGGCTCTGGCCCAAGAGCTAGATAGAAAATAAAAATTTGATATATATTTACAAGAAATTAATTTTTTTACATATATTCAGTATGAACTTAAATCAACTCATTGAGTCGAATTGTAGAGTTGTAGAAGCATTGGCAGATTCAGAAAGAGGAGGCAAATGGGGGTAATAATGATTTATTTTATTGTAATTCCGGATTCTAATTAGCATTAAAAATCATCTTTGTATGTAATCGTATGGAGGAAGGCCGTCTAATTTACAGGAAGGTGAAGAAAATAGACTTTATTCGGCCCAAAATTATTTATTACCAATGTCAACGTTTCGGGGACTATACGTCACCCATCCTCAGGACAAAGGTCGTAAAAAGTATTTCGTGCCTCCAGCACTCGTGTAATAAAAACATACAATTATCGATAATTGTTGTATTTATTACACGAGTGCTGGAGGCACGAAATACTTTTTACGACCTTTGTCCTGAGGATGGGTGACGTATAGTCCCCGAAACGTTGACATTGGTAATAAATAATTTTGGGCCGAATAAAGTCTATTTTCTTCACCTTCCATCTTTGTATGATTAAAACCAAAAAATTAATTTTTACCAAGGGGCGGGGGAGTGTTTCCTAATGCGCTATCATTTGAGTTCATAATTTCTAATTGAAGTTGGCGTTATTTAATCAAAGCCAAAACTGTTTGCAATACTGTGGGTTTCATTTCGTAGAGACTATTTTCTGGCTGGTCGCTCCTTCTTCTATTGTATTTATTTATTTTATTTATTTATTTATGTTAGTTAATTGTGGCGCTTACTGCTCAATTGATGGTGCTGAAACGCGAGTGTCATAATTGTGCACTACAGCCGACCTTTTGAATTGTCAGATAATAAAGTCTAAAAATATTTTAGTTGATCCAATTCGAGGGCAGGTCAATAAGTCGGTGACTTTTTGAATTTCCCGCCTCTTAACTGAAATGGCAACATTGCTCCTGTCAGCAGGCAACTATCAGCTGACTCCTGTCGAAATTTTAACTAGCTGGGTCTTTTAGTTTTTGTTTGACATCCATTAATAGCAGACTACCTCGTGATTTGAGAAGAAAATGGAAAAAAGTGAATTTCTTGTGCTCCATGGCAAAAATCCATGTATTGGAATACGAATTGCTCCCTCATCCACCCTATTCTCCGGATTTAGCCCCAAATGACTATTTCTTGTTTCCAAACCTAAAAAAATGGCTCCGCGGAAAGAGATTTGTTTCCAACGATGATTTTAATGCCCTCGACTAATCTTATTTTTTGGAAGAGATATAAAAATTGGAGAAACGTTGGACAAAGTGTATAGAGCTCAAAGGAGACTACGTTGAAAAATAAAATAATTTTTTATCCAAAAAACCTGTGTTTCATGCAAAAAATTGACTTGTCCTCGTATTTAGATATTTAGGAATTATATTCAAAAATTAATAAAATTATCCGTAGGAGATTATCCAGAGTACGTGTCGAGATTTGGTCCATAAAATCTCCTTTTTCAACAACGTTCCCCAGTCCATTTTATTAGAACTGGTATCGCAACTTCGACAAGAAATCTATTTAAAGAATGATCTTATTATCAGAGAGGGAAGTTTGGGCCATTGCATGTATTTTATTGCAACAGGCACTGTAGCAGTTGTAGTCAATGGAGACAAAGAGGTAAAAAAAAAAACTCCAAGACGACGGGAGGAAATATTTTATTGCTTCAATTTTGATGGATGTATAGGTGGACCATATTGCCGATGGCGGGACTTTCGGTGAGATGGCATTAGTGAACCCACATGCACGTCGCACTGCATCTATATATGCGATTGAAACTTGCCTTCTTTACCGTTTAGAGAGGCAGGATTTTCGTAGAATAGCGCAATCGTATCCGGATTTCATACATCAGATCTGGACTCTAGCAGGCGAGAGATCTCGTAAAATTGAAGATATTGCTAAGTTATCAAAAAGTAAGGATAGGTACATCGTTTGAATAATTTCAATTTTTGTTTTTTACTGTTCTAACATTTTCAATAAATACTGTTTTTATTTTATTCTTTTTTTTTCTATTTTAAATATTCCTCTTAAAATATAAATAATCTATAATAAATGATGAGATGTGGTTAAAAATTAATTTTTTTTATTTTCGGTCCGTTGATGGAAAAGTGACATGAAAAATAAAGTGATTTTAAATTTTCTGGTAGGGTAAAAAATATATTATAGACCAAATTTTGTATTAAATATCAATTAAAAATATAAATACTGTACATCGTTTCGATTACTTATTCTTGAGTCACATACTGCAGAATATGCAGTCTAAACGTTGTACAGTGTTTATTTTTATAATAAATAATTAAAATTTGGTCTAATAATAATAATAATAGTAAGAAATATAATTTGGTACCGGTATAGGAGCGGTATTTGACTATGGGCCGGTTGCTTTAGTTCTATTTAACTAGCTATCCCTCGGATAAGATTCTTGATTATAACTTTCGAGTCTTTTCAGTTCTAGTTAAGCTAATTATATGATTTAATAAGAGCCCAGATCTAGTTAGTTAGCTAAGGCCCCAAATTTCGGTATAAGGATTGAAATTAGTACTATAATTCTTGTTTATTTATTTTTCTTGGAAATTTTTATCTTTTTGTTAAAAATTTAATTGAAAAAAAAAAACAGTTATCAGTATGTTAAGTTGATTATAAAAAAGTTTAAGATTTTTGGACTCTGTCATTCCAGAGATATGAAAAAAAAAAATAAAAGCAAAATAAAAAATTAGTAATTTAGATACAAAACTCCTTGGTCGATTTCACATGGATTATATTAATTAAAATCAAATTTTTATTTCAATATTATTAAAATTTTTGACCCATAGATCAAAAAGAGAAGACTTTTCCTACCTGTATGTTTAGGCCCAGGGCATACTTGATTATTTAATATAAGCTTATTTTAAAATACATTGCTATGTTCATAATTAATTTCCGATTTAATTATTTATAATTTCATTCTATAAGATTTTTATGTTTACATCTTTTTACATCTTTTTATTTTATTAAAACTTTTAAGAATTCTACAATATAATTTAAGAAAAAACGTAAAAGGTAAGAAAATATTTATCTAACCTTTTTACTTTTTTTATTCTAAAACCTTTATTAAAATCTTTTAAAATTTATGTTTTCTTTTTATAACCTATCAATCTGACAAGCCCAATATAATATTAATTTTTTTTTTTTAGAATCTATAATGGAACATGAAAAATATTATTTGATGTCTGTGCGGATGGGAAAATCTAGGCCTTTTATAAGAAATAATATTTTTCATATTTATGAAAAATTTCCACTTACACCTTTATATTTTCCAAGTATGAAAAGTATCCGAATGGAAAAAATACGTCATCTTACCGAATCCCGATTTGTTATACATCCTTTTAGTCTTTTCTCGTAAGATATTTTATTTAAAATAGATTTGTTTTAGTTATAACTTTGTTGATTGATTGTCCTAAAATGAACAAGGCATATGTTAAATTATCTTTTAAAAATTAATTAGAAAGTTAACTTTTATCCAGATTTTTTTAGCTCTCACTGTACGTAGTACTAAGGTGGAGAGCATCCATAAGTTGATGAAACAAGTGTATTAAAGTTCAGATTGATTAATAATAATCGTGTTTTTCTTATCGATCGACACAACATATTGAGTGTTTTGTAACGGAAATCCACGGAGGGTGAATGCGTCCATAGGCGCCGGAACTGGGGGGGAAGGGTACATTGCCCCCCCCCCCCGGCATCCTATAGGAGGGGGCAGAGGGGGGCAATATGTCTTCTTTTATTTCATTTATTTTTAAAAATGATACATTTTTACTTTTGAAAAATATAATCTTCTAAGGAGTCAAAAAAAAATCCAAGACATAGGCAGCCAAAATTATTTCTTTTATTATCGCCGTTCCAGGCTGACGTTTCGGCCACTGGTCTGGCCCGGCCGGGGGGAAAAATAAATTTCGGGGGGCGTCGCTGAAATTGTAATTTTCATTTATTCTCGCCTCCGGCTCTGTTCATGCGAAGTGTCGCTGAAATTGTAAATTTCATTTATTCTCGCCTCCGGCTCTGAAGATGGCCTAGACCAGTGGCCGAAACGTCAGCCTGGAACGGCGATAATAAAAGAAATAATTTTGGCTGCCTATGTCTTGGATTTTTTTGACTCCTTAATAATACTTTCAGCCACAAAGACATCTCATAAAAAATAATCTTCTAATTTAAAAAATTAAAAGAGTAAGATATTCATTTTTTCCAAAATATTTTATATAGGCCCTATTGTATTCTAATCTATAAAAACATTTTTTGTATATTGAATTAAAAGCAAATTTTTAAAATTTTAATTTTATTAAAATTGTGATTTTATTTAAAATTTTTAAAGCTTTCTAGTTGATTTGTTTTTGTTTTATTTGAACATATTAAATTATTTTAATTTTCTAAAAAAATTTTTTGCCCCCCCCCCCCCTGATTCAAATTCGTTCCGGCGTCCCCTTTGCTCTCTCTTTTACAGGCGCTCTTATAAAATGTAACTACTGTTTTTACAAATCTCTTCCTTTTTTTCAGGCTGATTTGGATGAACATTATGTTTTTTGTTTTTATTATTGACTTATTCCTGTTCGATTTCTATATCTTCTTTACAGTGATCAAAAATAAAAACAAACCCTATTACTTAACACTTCTTCTCATTTTAAATTCCTTTTTTATGTTTACAAATATATTCATACTATTTTGTACAGGTTTTTTCGACTATGAATCTAGAGTTGTGAATTTGAGATTTAGAGATATAGCAATGTAAATATTAAAATAAAATTTCTATTTATTTATTTTTTCTTTAAGTTAATATATTTGTTTTTTTTTTTTAGTAATTATATTTGTAGATTCTTCATAATTGATATTGGTATTTTAATAATTGACATTCAAACTGCTGGATTATATACATTTCCCCCTTGGTTCAAAATGATTGTTATATTTTTGAGGAAAATTAGAATGATAACTGTACTTCAATATATGAAGCTCATTGTTATGGTATAATAGCTATATATAACGTAATTTTAATTTTTTATTTGGGCTGCAGAATAGATTTTATTTGCTGGAAGTTATGCAACCCGAATGACGCATGCGTATTTGAAGGTCTCTAAATTGTAACTCAAATAACTTTAACAAAATATTTGTTAAATAAAAAACCTCTGATAATAAATTAAACTATTAATTAATTTATTTTTCGGCTATCCATCTCACGAAACCAGACAGAGGGTAGTGAGACCACCATAAAGATTTTGAAATTAGGCCTATTAAGGCGTCTCGGGGTGCTAATTTTGGGAGATTCCAGCGGCCACAATTTTGAAGCTATCGACCTCAATTTTTTTTTTTAAATTAAAGCTATTTAAATATCTACAACTTATAGAAGCCCTTTTTTTGATTTTCAAAAAAATAAATTTTTTTTTTAGATTAATCGCATTAAATAAAAGATATTTTTAAAAAATTCGCTCTAAATCTTGTAGATAATTAAATTAGTAGTCATTGTGTTGAAAAATAATTAATTTTTTACCCGTTAATTAATTAGCTGGAATCTTTCAAATGAAATGGAATAAATCCCTTGTATCCCTATGGGAAAAACTAACGCCATCTCTTGCCGCCTAGAGTAACTCGGTACTAAATCGTGTTCTAACGGTTTTTCGAAACGCGCACCTTAACGCTTCGACGGGCCCTCGGGCTTGGTGTAGTGGCTACGGCAAGGGTCGCCAGGGGTGCGGATCGTCGGGATTCATATTGCCACATCAGTGAAATGTTACTTTTACTTAGCCAAGTTTAATTTTTTTAATTTATAATTTTTCAGTATTTTAGATTCCCTTATATTTCTGAAATTGTATTTACATTATCATTCGAAATAGTGCTTTTAGTTCATGTCGGTACCTGTCTCTTTTTTTGTCTTCATTTTATGAATTCAAGCCCTGTAATTGAAAGGTGAGCTTTAATTTTGTGTTATAACAAAATGAGAAACTCAATGTTTAATAATAAAGGCAAAAAATGGGCATCTTACCCTTTGAGTTCATCTCACTCGGTTAATTTTACCAAAACTTAAAAATAAAAAAATAATTCTGATTATAGGCTCTACCAAGAAGATCTTTTTGCGACATATTTTAAATTTTGGATGATGCAAATGCGAATTATTACTCTTATGGACTCACCACAGTCTTGGCTTGATATCTGTATTTTATTTCTCAATTACTGGATAGGATTGCTAGCAAGTACATTAATGTTTAGTAAGTTTAGAAAATTAAGTTTTTCTTTGTTTAAGGTCTTATTTCTTTTTTTTTCGAAGAGACGTGACATATCGGTTGGGGTTTTAAAAAATAAATTACACGTAACTCATTTTTCCTTTAGTAGGGTTGAGTGAAATAATTTTTTTATATTAATTTGATTTTTGCAGTGTTTTGTGTAAAATTCAATTACTTTTCTCGTTCATCTGAAGCTCATTATTTCAAAAAAATGGCCAGATTGCAAAATTACATGGAAAAAGTTCGATTGCCTCTGAATCTTCGAAATAGACTCCTCGCCTTTTATCAATATCGTTTCCCAAAAAAGTACTTCCCGGAGAAGAAGATCATTATGAATATTTCTTCAAGTCTTGCCGATGTGAGTTAATTTCCCCCTAGGCCTATAATTGAATGATTGAAATCATTTTGATTTATTGTTATTAAAAATAAAAGACCTTTTTTTATTTTGTCATAAATCGTGGTTTATTATTTGCTAAAACAAAATACGATTTATGCCAAAAAAGATCTTTTATTTCATTGTATTATATGAGGCCATCAGAACGGCCTAACCCACATTTCACTTTCTTGGTTTTATGCCTTAGTATCTATTAAATCATAAATTCCAGAATAGTACAGTACTTATCATGATACGGTAGTACAGCACTGCCCTAGAATTCATGATTTAATAGATACCAAGTCATAAAACCAAAAAAGTGAAATGTGGGTTAGGCCGTTCTGACGCTGATGGCCTCATATATCCTTAGTGATAACAGGGTCAAGGAGAAATATCTGACTGTTTTGCAAGTAAATATATATTAATAATTAGTCGCAAAACCCGCCTTCGCGGGATCCCCTTGCTCGCGTCCGACGGGCAAGTTTTTTGCCATTTAGGGATATTTTTTGTTGCAATGCAAGTGTTAAGATGTTAAGGAAGGAATTCAAGCGAGGCTACCGACTGGGCACAGCACAAAAGGGTCTATTTATGACTGTTTGAAGGGTCAGTCGTATGCGTGCTTTCTTCTTTTTTTTCAACTGCTGAGAAGCTCCTTGCACAGCTCTAGTCGTATACCCAGAAAGCTGGTCACAGAGCAACTAACCGCCTCTCTAAATTCCAAGCCAACTTGTCTATTTTGTGTTCTCATATTGAAGAAATTTGATTATAATTAATTTTCTAATTCTATAAATTTACTCCGACACACCGCGTCTATCATGGAATCTGATGCACCCAGTATCTTTTTTTTCCTCTTTCTCCTATACTAAATAAGCCATTATCATGTCTTTCTCGCTTAATGATTGCAACTTAAAACTTCACTATCTAATTATTTATTGCATATAGTCAGTCGAATTAATGTCAACCCTCCTTAGCTCGCATGCGACTAGTGTGGACGCTTCTTAATATTTAAATAATTTAAGGTCAGAATTAATTTTAGATCTCTCCGGACAAGTACAATATTAAATATTTTAGACTATTTTACAACAAAAAAGGTGTAGAAAGAAGAAGAAACAGCACGAGAGAGATTAGTTGATTGGAGAGATCAGAAGGATTACTCGTCTACCATCTGCAAATTAATACGAGTAATTCTTCTGATCTCTCCAATCAAAAAAGGTGTAGATAATAAAATAAATTATATTCTTTTTAGGAAATAATACAAAGCACTTGTAAAGATCTTGTAAAAAAGATTGGTTTCTTTAATAACGTGCCTCAGCCTATTCTATTGGATCTCGTTTCCTCTTTGCAACAGGAGATTTATTTAACGAACGATATTATCATCAAAGAGGGCACTATGGGGAATTCAATGTTTTTTATTGCAACGGGCACTGTCGCTGTCTTAACCTGCGAAGGAAAAGAGGTGTATTTTTTTAAGCAAAGTAAATTTTAAATAGTCCAATTTTTAATTTAGATATTTATTTTCGTAACTGCAGATTGGACATTTATATGATGGAGCCACATTCGGTGAAGTTGCGCTAGTAAGAACTAACTCAAGGCGGGTGGCCACCATCTTTGCAGTAGAGACGTCGCTCATTTATCGACTCGATCGGAGAGATTTCAGACGTACTGCGAGTGCCTATCCCGATTTTGTAAATCAAATAGAGAAACTCGCTTATCTTAGAGAAAATATTATACGAGATTGGTCAAGAACGAATTATCTTCCGATTTTGAGAAATATTAAACTTAATAATTTGTCCCAAAGAGATTTATATTAAATGTTTTATTTGTTAAATTTAATTCTGTTTTTGAAATAATTTTTACTTTTTTAACTTGCAAATTTATTAGGAACACAAATTACATGATATAAGATTCCTATTGAGAGATATCTTCAATTTCCGAATAAAAATAGAAAATTGGATTTTTTTTAAATATAAAAACTAAGATCCATTGAGCTGAGGAATAGCTTCTGATGCCAAAGGACGAGGGTTTGAGCGAAAAAATTTATTTCAAATGAATTGGCTACCATTAGGGGTTAGGTCGGTACTTGATTTTGCTCTATCAGGTACTAGTTGATATAGGTACTCGTTCGTACTTGATGCTTGCATATATACGATAGATACGTGCATCTTAAAGGAGTCTCATGCTAATAGAAAACTTTGATGGGGTAATAATCGTAGAGGAAGACCAAAAGCCATTTCTTCTACGTTGTGTGCAGAGCCCCGACGAGGGACCTGGGTCAATTTTTCGTTATTTAGAAAAAAATTAAAATTTGGGCTGGGGCGGACTGCGCCCCCCTCCCCACCCCCTCTGATCAGATTGATGCAGTATCACTCAACCCTAATATAAACTTGTTTGGCTCTTGCAACTCATACGCTCGGCTTCTTGGATCATCAAACTTCATAATTAATTGTTTTCTTAATTATTTATCAAAGTATCAAATGTTCTTGAAAACATTTTATTCAAAAACTTGAATACGATTTGTTTTAATCCTTATTTTTTATATTATAAAAGCAAGGCAAGTTTTTAAATATTTTATTCATAATTATCCAACAAAATGAGAAATCAATTTTCCTTGTTACCTTTTTCATTTTATTTTATTTAACTTCCGCCAAGGGTATTTTATATTTATTTTTGATTGATTTTCCCTCTCTTGTGAAATCTTTTTACAATTCTTCATTTATTAATTTTATTTTATTTTTTTTTACAATAGATTCTATAATGGACGTTGAGTTTTATTATTTGATTACACAAGCAAAAGTAGCAGAAAAAATTCCAAAAGTTCGACCATCACTTTTTCTTATATATGAAAGATTTCCACTTACACCTTTATATTTTCCCAGCATGAAAGCAATTCGCCTTGAGAAAATTAGACAAGTGGAAAACTATAGTTATATTATTCATCCTTTTAGCAAATTTTCGTAATATATTTATTAAATTGTTATTATTTTTTAACAATTTCAAGATAATAATATTTAATTTTTCAGACTCTGGTGGATGATATTAATGTTTGTTATATTTGTATTTCGTTTATATATCTTCGATTATTTTCTCATTTTCGGGATAACAGATCCTGAATTAGATTATATGGACTCAATAACAATATCAGCTTCTATATTTATATATATAAATATTGTAATCAGATTTTTCACTGGATATTTTGAGTATGAATCACATGTTGTTACTCTGGATAAGAAACACATAGCATTGTAAATATATTTAAAAAAAAAAAGATATAATTTAATCCAGTAAGTTGGAGCCCTGCTTGGACCTGTTAAAGTAAGCTTAGAATCTTAAAAATAATCTGATCGTTATGTTAGCCCAAATAATAACAGTAATATAAAATCAAAAGATCATTTTTTTTTTTTTTTTTATGAAAACCATTCACACTTTTTTCTCATTCACACTCACACTCACACACACATTCACACAGTCTTTTCGGCAGCTCAGGCCATTTAAGACATTTACGATAACCGTTATTTATGAATTTATATATATTAGGGTCCAGGCATTTTTATTTAAGCCATCTGGTATCCAGATGGCTTAAATAAAATCATCGGACTGCCTGGGGTCCGAACTCGCGACGTTTGGTATATGAGGTTAGCACACTAACCTCTACACCACGCCCCGTGGGCCAAAAGATCATATAAAATAAAATATTTAAAGATTGTTTGGCAATTGAAATCAAAACCTCGATAAAACAAAATGGCGGCCATAATCCCCCGCGGGAAATTCAAACTGAATTTTTGGACAAATCCACTTTTTATACAATCATCAGGTCCGAAGGATATAAAAATTAACTTTAAACGATCAATTGTGTTTTTTTTTCGAAATCCTCTTCCCTTTTAAATAATTTATATGGATAAGTGTCTGTCCCATGAATTAATTTTTTTCCCGAATTAGTTTTTCCAGCTAATCAGCGTAACAAGGAGAAAAAAATTGGGCAGGCAAAAATTTTTAACCAAGTAGGGCTCTAAGCAAGTATAAATGTACTTTAATTATTTTTCTTTGTAGGAATTACTTATATACCTATTTTATAATTGATCTCTCTACTTTGTTTCTTGATCTTGGGCTTCTGGATTTAATTCAAACTCCATTGTGGCTAGTGATTCTGATTGTGTTTTTAAGAAAAGTTAGATTGATTACAGTCTCGCAATATGCAATGTTAATTGTTAAGGTATTCCACTCTCTTTTAAACCGTTTTAATCAAAAATAAAATATATTTTTATTTTCAGTACTTTGAATTACCATTAGTTCTACATACCTTTTTTCAATTAGTCCTTCATATTATATTATATCTTCATACAACCAATTGTCTACAAATTCTAGTGCACTCGCTTATTCGTCAGGACTTCCTTAGGCAAGTTTATTTTATTATTGTAATGAAATATATCTTTAACACATGAGTGGTGTGATAGTTGCTTCCTCCAAATTTTGTTCACTTTTGTTATTTTTTAGATATTCGGAAATGATAAATAAATTTAGGCAATATTCAATATCGGCAATTTATTGAGATCTGGAGACTCACATTGAAATTTTACACTTTCGATTTCATATTGAACCATCATCAGGTCTGAATTAATTTTTAGGCCTGATGGTGGTTCAATATGAAACCGAAAGTGTAAAATTGCAATGTGAGTCTCCAGATCTCAATAAATTGCCGATATGAAATATGATCTAACAGACCTAAAACCAGTGGCGGCTCTCCCATAGGACTCTCGGACGCCGCCCCTCCTAAAGATTTGAAAAAGTAAAAAATAATTAAATACCCATTCAATTATAATTATACATCTAACTAACCAAAGTGTTTTATTAGTCGCGTACACCGAAAATATAGGGAAAAAACAGGCAAAAATAGCTCGAAAAGTGCGTATTTATAGCCGTCGGACGCTCTCCTGAACGCCCCAATCCATCAACATGCAGTTATATGGAGAGAACTGTGGTGGGGGCTGCTGGTGCTATGACGCGTGTAAGCTTGAGCCGAATGGGAGTTTTGGGACGCCGTCCGAGCATGCGCAGAGCGAAGCATCAGCTAGTCGCCGCACAGCGCGCCGGCGTTCCTTAATTTTTTAACCGCATTCTAAGTGTTTAACGAATGTGTGATTGGTATGTAGTGTGATTTAGTGTGTATGGTTTAGTGTTCTCTTGGGGGCCCCCAGACCCCCCGGTGGTGCGCCCCCCCCCCCGGCATTAAACTCACGAGCCGCCACTGCCTAAAACTTCTCTCTATAGGTAAGGTGAAGAAAATAGACTTAATTCGGCCCAAAATTATTTATTACCAATGTCTACGTTTCGGGGACTAAACGTCACCCATCCTCAGGACCTTAAAATACAACACAACAACAAAACTTTATAAATAAGATAAACTTAAAAAGCAAGATATTAAAGAAATAAAAGAAAGAGGGGACAAGTACACTTACAAAGGTCGTAAGGCACGAAAGACTTTACGACCTTTGTAAGTGTACTTGTCCTCTCTTTCTTTTAATTCTTTAATATCTTGCTTTTTAAGTTTATCTTATTTATAAAGTTTTGTTGTTGTGTTGTATTTTAAGGTACTGAGGATGGGTGACGTTTAGTCCCGAAACGTAGACATTGGTAATAAATAATTTTGGGCCGAATTAAGTCGATTTGGGATTAGGAGGTTGAAACTCTATATTCCCTCTATGACTATGGTCTTGAGAACCGCTGTTCTATTTTTTAATATAAACTAAGAAAAAGTTCATAAAATTTTAATTTTTTTAGATTCTATGACCCTAATGATATGTGGGCAACTTATTTAAACTATTGGGATTTTGATTTGAAAATTATTCACAAAATCGACAATCCACAGGACATGTCTGAACTTGCAATTTTATTTCTTAATTTTTCAGCGAGACTTTTGATAGTATTAGCTCTTTTAAGTAAGTATAATTTCTATTAACATTTAGGCTATTGGTTTATCAATATAGTTTTAAAGATTTTTTTGTTAAATACGACTATTACTCACGAGCAACATTAAGGATGCACACAAACCTATTAACACAATTGAATACCTTTATTGAAAATGCTCAATTCCCTGAAGATATTCGGCAGAGACTAATCGCATATCATGAATATCGCTATCCGAAGAGATACTTCCCAGAGAAGGAAATCATCAAGAAAATCTCCTCTGGCTTGGCTGATGTAAGTTCCATTGATAATGAAATTCCTCATTACTTTCTCTTACATATATAGAGAAAGTATTGGATTCATGTCAAAAATTCGATGTCGAGATTTTGATGGATATACCTTTTGAGGTCCCATGTGAAAAGGAGGGCCCCACAAAATAGTCCGTCTGAATGTATGTGTGTCTGTCTATGATCAAAATAAAGTATGAAGAAAATGAGCTACGAGGTTGAAATTTTATATTTAAGTTAGATAACCCCCGTGAGGAGTGAAAATAAGCTTTTGAACAAAATCGGCCAAGTACTTTACTGATGTGCTTTTTTGTTTTATTTTTTTTTCGATTTTCTCAAAATCCGCTATAATCTTGATAAAAATTCATAAATCACTTATTTTTTAGATGCACTTTAAAATGGCTTTTTAGATGCTCTATAAAAGCCTATATTCTCATTTTGCTCTCAAAATTGTTTAAAGACCACTTTACTATTGTATTTCATATGAAGGATTGGAGAAATTGGTAGCCATCGTAACAAAATACCTTCTATATTTATAAATTTTACATCTTGAATTCTAATATATCGGCTAATACTAAATATTTGTATAAGTCGACACAAAAATCTGGTGAGACAAGCCCAGTATATAACTTTCAATTACCGAAGGTAAGAGTCACACCAGATTTTTTATATTTTCTTTTTTAGGAAATAATCCAAAGTACTTGTAGAGATCTTATAAAAAGAATCGGTTTCTTTAACAACGTTCCTCAATCTATTCTTTTGGATATCGTCTCATCCCTACAACAAGAAATTTTTCTTGTTGATGACATTATTATTAAAGAAGGCGATATCGGAAATTCTATGTATTTTATCGCAAATGGTACCGTGGCTGTTGTCACTTCACAGGGAAAAGAGGTATGTGAAAATTTAAAAAAATGTATTCTTTTGAATTAATTAATAGAAACAGGAAGTTACTTGAATATTAAGCCTAGTCGTCCACTAGAACCATGTTCGACCGAATGAATATTCGGCCGTCAGACCGCCGAATTGGAATATGACAGAATGATCGCCCAGTGGAGCCGATTTTCGTCAGAATTGTTCTCAGATTTCGCTTTTTTACTTTCTCGTATAGAGAAAGTTATGTAATCGTAAAAAAATTCGACTTCGAGATTTTGATGTTTCTCCACGTTTTAGACCTCCCTGAGTCCAAAAAAACCATTTTTGGCATTATGTCTGTGTGTGTGTGTGTGTGTGTGTGTAAACACGATTGCTTAAAAACCAAAGCAGGTAGATGGATGAAATTTGGTATATGCTCCTTACACTAAAATTGTAGATTTCTATCAACTTTTGGAGTAAATACGTCACTTGGAAGTAGTACTTTACTTAAAAAGTTTTTTCAAAAATTTTGAAATTTTCAATTTTTTTGTTATATTATGATAAAATACTCTATTTTAAAAAGTTTTTATTCTTTGACATTTTTTCGAAAACTGAATAGTTTTTGAAATAATCAAAGAAGAAATAGAAAATTTTCGTTAATTTTAATAAAAAATCAAAACAAAATCATACAGGTGTCATTAAAAAAAGGGCAAATATAAACAAATGTCATTTGTTTATATTTACCCTTTTTTTAATGACACTTGTATGATTTTGTTTTGATTTTTTATTAAAATTAACGAAAATTTTCTATTTCTTCTTTGATTATTTCAAAAACTATTCAATTTTCGAAAAAATGTCAAAGAATAAAAACTTTTTAAAATAGAGTATTTTATCATAATATAACAAAAAAATTGAAAATTTCAAAATTTTTGAAAAAACTTTTTAAGTAAAGTACTACTCCAAGTGACGTATTTACTCCAAAAGTTGATAGAAATCTACAATTTTAGTGTAAGGAGCATATACCAAATTTCATCGATCTACCTCCTTTGGTTTTTAAGCAATCGTGTTTACACACACACCCAGACGTAATTCCAAAAGAATATACGAGAAAGTCTCGGGGAAGTCAATCCCCATATTTTTTATTTAAATAATTTCAATTTTCATTAGTTATAAAATGGATTTTGACATAGAAGATATGATATTATTGGATAGTTTACACTTAATGAGAAGAGGGATGAAAAGGAAGCAGAAGTATTGGGTACACCTTATACTTTCTGAAAGAAATCGATAAGGAGAGAGATTCATCACTTACATAAGCATCCTCAGACAGCTGAAGCAAAATTTAGTGATTATTGCCGTATGGGTTCTGAGATGTTTAATGAAAATTTTATTATAATATTTTATTTTTATTGATCTAAATATAAGTAACAAATGGAAATTGTATTCAAGTTCGGCCGATTTCACCAGAAAAATCCCAATCAAACGGATCGGGCCTTCGAACGGCCGAACTTGACCGAATGGCCCGATGCACTGGGCGCGTTTCCTATCATATACCGGGGGGAACCGTTCGGCTAAGTTCGGCCGTACACGGCGACTCTTCATTCGGCCGGCCGATCACGACTCCAGCCTTATACTTACGTATACTTAATATCCAAGTAACTTTCTGTTTCTTTTAATTACGATCACTTGGTTTGTTTCAAAAAGAACAGAATTAGTTTATTTATTACCATTTTGAGAGTAGATTGGACATTTACATGATGGTGCTACTTTTGGAGAGTTGGCTCTTGTGAAGAGTAACGCGCGACGACAAGCTACCGTCTTCGCGGTTGAGACGTCCATGATCTATCGTCTTGAACGGCGAGACTTTCGACGGGTGACTAGTTCCTTTCCTGATTTCATTCATCAAATCTCCAATCTCTCTAATATGAGACATAGTCATTTACATGACTGGAAGACTCCGAATTTGCGAACTTTTATAGGTTAATAAATATTAAAGATGGATCTAATAAATATTAATTTCTAAAATAAATTGTCAACTTTGTTCAATAAAAATAAAATATCCTGTTACTATTTACTCAAATGGTTGTATTTTATTGTTTGAGATTTCAATTCAAAATAAACTTTAAAATGAAAACACTTTTGGCCCCCGAGTTTGGCGTAGTAGGTAGCGTGCCTACCTCCTATACCAAACGTCATGGGTTCGGACCCAGGCAGTCCGATGATTTTATTTAAGCCATTTGGATACCAGATGGCTTAAATAGAAATGCATGAACCCCAAATTGATAATATTAATTACAACGGTTATCGTCAAAGTCTTAAATGGCCTAAGTTGCCGAAAAGACTGTGTGAATGTGTGTGTGAGTGTGAGTGTGAATGAGAAAAAAGAGTGAATGTTTAAAAAAAAAAAAAAGACACTTTTGATTGAAAGAATTATATAGAATATTTAATTTTTTTTTTTAACTTTGTTTTTGGAATGGGTGCATAAGGTCCAAAGACCAGTGGTCACATGCAGCCAGGAAAAATATATTTAAAAAAAAAAGGAGAAGCATAAAACTCAACTGCAGGAACTGAAAGAAGATGCCTGTTGAGATTAGACTTGAAAGTCTGAAGATTGTAGGGTTTGGGGAAGATAGACGCAGGGAGCTTGTTCCAATCACAAGAGGTCATGGGGACAAAGGAAGATTGGAATTGACTAGTTCTATTAGTTTAGAGATGAACAGCATATGGATGCTGAGACGATGCCTCCCTTGTGTTCCGTGTAGGCCTATATGTTGCATTGGGTGGGATAATTGATTTTAATTCGGCCGAGCATTCACCATGTTAATAGAAGAGAGAGAGTGCAGACACGCTTCTTCTATGATCTAGGAGTGACTGTAGGGATGCGGTGATCATCGATCATTCTAATTGCACGCCTCTGTATGGCGTCCAAGCAGGAGAGAGCGTCTTTCGACGCCCCACACCAAAGATGGGAACCATATTCAAGACAACATCGAATTTGGGCTTTATAGAGGGTTAGGAGTTGTTGGGACGAAAAGTAACGCTTCGTTTTGAATTAAAACAGTTTAAACCGTAGGGTCTTGGATTTGGATTTTATGATATATTGCTCCTTTTCAGCCCGAAGTCATCCCCATTTTTAAGACCCTTAAGCCTGGACTTTATGTCTGTGGAGTGAGACTTTCATCCACTTTCCTATCCTGAGAAGAGACTTCGACAATGTTGTATTATTTGCCGCAAGCTGGATTCGAACCCGAATTGTGTTGAGTCTTCAGATCCACAGCTTATCCACTTACCTCCTCCCAAACCGTAGGCTCTTGTCGAATCATTTTGTAATATACAAATAAAACACTGGGTTATCTATTTTAATATATTTATTAAATATAAATTAAAATACGCTTGTATCGTTAAATATTTATAAGTCTATTTGGCCGACATACTTCTTTCGGCATCTTGTGCCATACAGATTTTAAACGACACATGCCTACACTACGCTACAAATTATCCAGGCATATTTCTTTATACCATTTGATGATATCCATTTAAATAAATTCATCCGACTTCCTGGGAAATCACTCTCCTTAGCTTTTAAATTATCAATATTGACATTTCAAATTGCACTCAGGGGCTCACTTCTAGTGAGTACGTGAATGGCGACCACGAGTTACCCGAGCTAAGGCTGGCATTTCTTTCTTTCCTTATGTCAGCCTTTTTCCCCCTTTTTCATATCAAGCGTCAGGCCATGAGACGGGTCGGCTTGCTTTTCTCCCGGTCTCATTTATTTATAAATTAATTTTGCCGATCCCACATAGGGATAAGGCCAAGATAAAAGAAGATTAACATTTCAAGATGGGGAAGAGGAGCGGCAACTTCTCTCCCGACTATTTTTAATATTGACATTTGTTAGGGGTTGCATTAATGCCCGAAGAAAACTATAGAATAACTGGCCGAAACGTTGTTTTTTATCCAAATAAAACATAGTTTAATCCTTTTGTTATAAATAATTTAATAACAAATATTCTCTATACTTTAATTTATTCGACATCGCAAATTTCATTAAATTTTAGTCTGATATGCTCTTTATTTTTTAATGATCCTTTTTTTTTACTTCAACTTTTCGTTTACTCTAAATTCTCTTTGTTAAGCTCGTAACACAAAGAACAAATATTTAAAATGATAAAATATTTTTTTTTTAAGTCTTATTTGACATTTTCCCGGTCTTCTATATAAATAGGGATTAAAATATTCAGACATGAAATATGGAAAATGGATTTAATCATTAAAACAAATGGAAAGGAAAAAAAATCTGATGTGGCCTTCACGTAATTGGGAAACTTTAAAAGAATTTTATTAGAAATTGAAGAAAAATTAATTTAAGTCTATTATTTTTTTAAACTTAATAAAAAATTGTTCATAATGGCGTCATTATATTAAAAAAAGGTAGATATTTTAATACTTGATTGAGAAACGAAAAGGATAATTTTTTTCAATTTCTAAAATATGTAAATCCAAGAAAGGAGAATTTTAATTAAAACTTATCCGTTAAGTTCATTAATCCAAGAGAGAGAAAGTGTAGGCAAATGGTTTCACTCAAATGGTAACATGGGAATCGTGAAGGCCTCTTCTATTGCGCCCTTAATGCTCCTAGTGCCCCCCCTCCCCCCCAACCATTTCCATCTCCACCCACGCATCGCCAAGAAGCCGATACCAGCATACAATGTCCCACAAACCGCAATTTGAAAGACTCTTTCTGCCACTCAACCGTCGATAAAATATTCAATCGAGTTGAGGACTAAAAGCAAATCGATCACAGAGGAGGAATTTTAATGTAGGCATGTATTAACCGACGCATAAATAAATGAGCTTAAAACATGGTTAGGGCTTTACTAAAATCACATCAAAATCGGATTGATCGTTTAATGGTTATTATCCAAAATAGACTTCTATCTTTTGAATCTTAAAATGGGTTTAGTGATATTAACGAGCATTTTGAAACATTGTATAGAAAATTAAATTGAATAATTAAGAAATTATATATATCACGTACGTACTGATGAAAAAATTAATATAATTAATATTTATCAATTAAAAGAGCCGAAAAAATAGGTACCGCTGGGATTCGAACCACGGATCTGCCAATTTGAACTCGGCGGTTCGACTCCCAAGGGTACATATTTTTTTTCGGCTGTTTGTATTAATAAATTAATAAATATTAATTAAATATTTAATAATTTTTTCAAATTCATAAAAGCTTATCCCGGTAATCCGAACTAAACGTGGCTGTGGCAAGGGCGGATACAAAGGGGGGAGTAAAGGGGGTAATTACCCCCCCCCAAATTTGAAAAAATACTTTTTTTCGAAAAAAAATTTATTTTTAATATAAAATTTTTAAAATTAATACTTAAAAATTTGATTTGTATTTATATTTGGCAAACAAATGCAGAATGCGCCTTTAAATTACCGAAATTAAGAAAAAATAGTGTGCTGTGCGACCAGTCACACCAGATTATCTCCCCCCCCCCCCCGAGAAACACCTCTGGAGCCGCCCTTGGGCTGTGGTCTGTTTGGGTTCTTGGATTCACAAATGTTCGGATTATCTGAAAATAAAACAACACAACGTTATTTTACATACAAATTTGTAACATATTGTACAAATATAGTAATGTACCATATATGTACGGTATTATTTTTATTTTGTACTGTACGATATTTTGATTATAAATATTTTGCTAAATAATAGCTTATTTTAATGACTATAATTTAATGTACGAAACTTTAATTTAACTTTGATTAAATTTTTATTTCGGAATTTTAATTTCTCTTTCACGATCGCTCAGGAGCACATCTTGTGGGCACGGGGATGGCGACCAAGAGCTGCCCGAGCTGGGACAGACAGTTCTTCCGCTCTTTGTATGTCTGTCTCTTCCTTATATATTTTCAACAGACGTCAGACCGTGCGACCGGCCGGCTTGTTCTATCCAAAAACACATTTAGTGGGGAATTGAGGGAAAGAGACCGCCGATCCCGCTCCGCGGGAATAAGGTGATGATAGAAGAAGAATTTCTCTTTCATGAAATTGCGGATTTGTGGGGTTCGGATTACCTGAGTTCTACTGTACCAGATTTTTTTTTTAAATCTGGTCTGCTCTCAATTTTAAAAATTTCAAAATCCCACATAAATATCTTATATTTGTGAATATTTGTTTTATAAAAAAAAATTTGAAATAATCAGAGTTCATCTTTTAACTGTTTAGAGTAAGCAACGTGCGTGTCACACTAAATAAAATTAAAATAATAATTTTATCGAGATTCTAGTGTATAGTGATTGATAGAGATGCAATTAAGGCGAGTGTTTCGACAGACAGACACACAAACGACGACAACTTTCTCAAGTTTCATGCCATAAATTGAGTTTTATAATCCTCTCTCTCTCTTTTCTGGATGGTGCAGGAGGGGGGGAATGGATCTAACAAAAGTATCAAAATTTTTTATTATCCCTGGCAGAGAGCCAATCCGCAGTGGCCAATGGCTCCTCCTCTCTCTGATCTCTTCTCTATCTCCCCCACTCCCTGACTAGTTTTTCATCAGTTCAAAAAATAAAAATTTAGATACTTCCGGGCCACAGGGGAAATATTCTCCTTTGGTTTATAATTTAACTCGCTCGGTTATTTGCTTTTCCGGGAAATAAATTAATTGACTGAAAAATTTTTGCTCAACCCATTTGCCAACAAAATGTTCTTCTTTAAATAGTCGGAATTATATAAAATAATAATATTAAATTAGAAAAAAAATAATAGTGCCTCCCCTTTCATTAAATGAATTACAAAATATCATAAAAATAGAATAAATTCTAATAAGTTACGTAAAAGTGAAAAGAAAAAGTTTTTGCTTCATATTTCGATATCATACATGGAATTAATTTTTTATTTGACATTCCTGTCAGAATTTGTGTGCAATTTCTGACATTCTTTTTTTTCTCTCTCTCTCTCATCTGACTGATAGCTTTATCCCATCTGAAATTTATTTGAATTTTTTATTTCTTTAAAATATTTAAAATGGTAGAAAGAAAAATCCTCATTTGAATTAAATTTTAAATATCAGTCTTGTCTAAAGAAATTTGTCTTCTATGTTTTTTGTCTATCTGGGCTTAAATCATAAAATTTGTGTTCCTAATATTGTACCTAGAAATACTCGAAATAATAATGAACAATGAAATAAAATCTGTCCAATGTTGGCGGGAATCTAAACGGACCCCGGAGCTCTATATTTCCATTCCCCTCCCGAAATAAAGTATATGAAAAATCTGGTGTGACTGTCGCACACGAATTTTGAGAAAATAGAAAAACTGAAATACTACATCAGTAAAGTACTAGTACTCTTTGGCCGATTTTGATCAAAAGCTTATTTTCACGCCCTAGGTGGCCTGTCTAACTTAAATATAAAATTTCAACCTCTTAGCTCAATTCCTTCATACTTTAAATTGAACACACACAGACAGACCACAGATTTAGGTTAAAAAAAATAAGTTTCACTTTAAAAAAAAAAAAAAAATATCTTAACTGGTTTACTAGAGGTCTATAGTCTATAGATCCTCCACAGTTATCTTCCTAGTTTGTAAAAAAATTAACAATTTTTTCAATTTTTTTGAAGATGATGTATTCACGTCGGAATGCGCATAAGCTAAAATAAAATTCTTTTAAAACTTAACCTTGTGTGATTTATTTATTTATAATTAGATAATAATTTAATTAAATTCAAAAATTTTTTTATTAGATTCACGGGGCTCTTCAGAGAAAAAAATATTATTTTTTTCATGAAGCAATTTAAAGTTTGAACCGGGCCCTATTTTTTCTTTCTCTTAGTATTGCATTGATTTAAAAAATCCTATGCCGAAATTTTGATGAAAATATATATTGAGATCCCCTGATCACAGCAAATGTTCTGTTGGCGTATGTGTTGAAAATAAATCAAGAATGAAATGAGCTATGAAGTTGAAATTTATATTCAAATTTGAGGGGCGAAAATAAGCTTTTAAATAAAATTGGTCCAAATATACTTTTTCAGTTTTTTTTTTTTTAATTTTCTCAAAATTTGATCCAATGATTTTGATTACAGGGCCGGAACTAGGAGATTTTTTAAGGGGGGCAAAATTTAATTTGCCGCCCCCTCCTTAACATTTTCTATACAAAATTCATATCATTTTACCTTTTTTTTTAGTAAATCTTTCTTTAATTGCCGCCCCCTGATATCTGCCGCCCGGAGCACACGCACCCACTCCCGCCCCCCTAGATCCGGCCCTGAGTAGGCCTATACCTACAGATGTTCTAATAATGTATACTCCCTATTGCCAAAACATCGCAATTGAAATTTGTTCTAATTCCCTTCCTTTAAATGATTTTGAATTGCATTTAAAAAGAAATTCTTTAAACTTAATAAAATTCCTCTCTTTTCTTAATCATCTTTTTTAAAGTTACAATAAAGTCAAGAAAGGAATTTAGTTCAAGGAGAAAATCATTATTTTTTTTTTTTTTGTCTTTTGTCTCTTCTTTATTTCTTTAACAAGTAAACAACTTAAAGAATATAATAATAATAAAGACCTTTGACATTGGAATTACCATTGTTATAGAGGGATGAGAGTTAAAGTAGGTATTTCCAAACGAGAAGATTGGAGAGGAGAGAGAGAGAGAGAGAGAGAGTTCATTACATCAAACCAAGCCGAAGGCTAAATAAAATTCATGTGAGTGAAGGGAATTCATAAATTATACATTTGCACTTATTTATTTATTTATTTATTAAAATACTTCATGTTTATTAATATATTCAAGTAATAAAGAAGGAATATGTTTAATCTATTTATACGAGATGTCTGTCTGTTTCGAGGTTTCAAGGGCGGACACAATGGGGGTGGGAAAGGTATAAAGGAAGTAATTAGCTTTTCTTCCACTTTTGATTCTTTTATAAAATAAGAGTAATCTCTATTGAATATAACTGGTTAACTTCTACTTTTGTCACATTTTATCTTTTAATTAATGAAATGCTTATTCAAAAGTGTGAAAATTATTATAAACTCTGTCTGCGTGTGTGTCTGTCTTTCTGTCTGTCTGTGAACAAAATATCTCAAGAACAAAAAGAGCTCGGAAGTTGAAATTTTATATTTTATATTTATAGGCACCCCCATGGGACGTGACACGAAGCTTTTGAACAAAATCGACCAAAGAGTACTAGTACTTTACTGCACTGAGAAAAAAATTTGGTTTTGTCAAAAAAATTTAGTTGTGGCAACTAAATAATAAGATAGCCTAGTGTTAACCTTATAAAATGTTGCGGCAACCAAATATTTTATTGTCCGTTAAATAAATTATTTACTTGCGATTACTAAATTTATCTTAAGATCACACAATATTTAGTGGTCTTTATTAAAAAAAAATAATTGTCACCACAATTTTTTTAATTTACTCAACTAGATATATTATTGAATTTCTACCAAGATATTTAGTTGTGACTATATAAAATGATTTTATCGTAAGTAAACAAATAATTATCTGTATCATATGCTTTTGGTTGTGGTAAATAGTTAGTTCTTAAAGCGTATTCAACTACGTGCTTGCCGCCATTGCATAGTTACTAAAGGCTAATAAATATTTAGTTATCATTTAAGTAAATAAGTATTTGCCCGTATATTATTTGGTTGTGACTATGAAACCATTTTTTTAAGCTTATTTATTTATATGGTTGCCACAATTCCATAGTTATTACTTCATATATTATGGGTATCGCGTATCTATACACTCTGTACAGTGAGGGTCAATATTAAGTCCCACCCATGCGTTTTTTACTTGTGATTATTTCATTTTTTTTATAAAGGAAAAGAAAAATCTTGATTGAAAATTTTCTAGGTTTGAACCATGAAAGTTTCCATTAAAAAATATATAATATTTTTTAAAAACAATGAAATAATCACAAGTGTAAAACGCATGGATGGGACTTAATATTGTCACTCACTGTACATCTTATACTCAATAAAAGTTGTAAATTTTATGTATATCTTTATTAATCAAAACAAGATTTAAATTGATTTACTTAGATCAACAAAAAATTTACAACTTTTCTTGATTATGAGATGTACGAAGATCAACTTATATCTAACAAGTACGATATTCATACATGAAAATTTTTAGGTATAAAAAATAAAGCAATTTTTTTAAATAAATGTAAAATTAATTTTTATTTTGTACTTTTGTTACAAAAAAATGTATATTATGCTTTGAATGATTGTCCAGATGTGTTCGCTGTCAACTGGATAAGAGAAATCCAAAAACAAAAAAGCCTTAAAACAAATATCAATAGCTTCCAGGGTAGACGTAGTCGCGTACATGGCATCATTTATGCAGACGTCAAACAATTAGAAGCTCGAAAAATTGAAGAATCCTTTGCACTTCCAATGGAACAACGATATATTTTCTTTTGCGCCTTTAGGAGCTTTTTAGGGGCGATATAATGTGGCAATAATAATAATTGAACAGCCACTTGAGAATCTAAAATAAATAAAATAAAATATATTATTAAGCTTACAAGTTAGTAATATTTTTTTTTTAAACATTCACACTTTTTTCACACACATACATGCACACAGTCTTTTCGGCAACTCGAGCTTTTTACGATAACCGTTATAGAAAAAAAAAATATATATATATATATACCTGTATATATATATTTTTTTTTGGGGGTCAGGCATTTTTATTCAAGCCATTTTGTATCCAAATGGCTTGAATAAAATCATCGGACTGCCTGGGTCCGAACCCGCGACTCTTGGTATACAAGGCCAGCACGCTAACCCTAACATCAAGGCCCGAAGGCTATAGACAATATTAAAAGTAACAAATGTTAAAAATTAGTTAATATAAATTACTTTTACCTTCGTTTAAAGGTGTCGTTTTTAATAAGTTTTGGAGGTGTTGAGAGGTGTCGGTCTTATCCTTGATTTCGTTTCCTTTTTGATATGTGTGATTTGTTATCTTTTGATTTAGTTTTACCTATTGCTGGAATATAATAGCAGTCGAGATGCTCGGCTGGAAATAGTTCTACTATTTGCTTTCCTAGGCCATCCCATACATCATTGCAGATTCTATAAAAACAAGAAATTAACTTATTATTAGTAATTTAAAATATGACAATATAAAAAGGCGAAAACAAAATTATTCTTTTGTACCTGCTATTAGGATAGGCATTTATAACTTTTGCTACAATTAATCGAACTACCTGGTACAAAATCTCTATTCGTATCCTGCAATTTTTTATCGGCCGGACGAGATTCAAGTAGAATTTTTCCCTTTTCAGTATTTCTTAATATTGTTTCGACTGAAAGAAGAAAATCGCTATTTACTGACTTATTTATGAATTATAAAAAATAAAGATGATAAAAAAGAAGGAAAATTTTAATAATTATATCGTTATGTACTTACGTTTGAATTCTTCTTAATGTTTTTCCAAATTCCACTCTTTCAGTAAAACTGATGCAATTTCGTCATTCATGATCTAAATACTTTTATGAAAAAATAAAATTGTCAATCAGAATTTTAATAAATAAGGGTAATGTAAATGTAACAAAAGAAATAATAATAGCGACAAGGGCTGTCGTGTTTATTTTGCAGGACGCAAATTAATATGAATTAGCAAGGCGACTTTACTGGGCGAGAGGAGCAAGCCAATTGAATTGTATTCGAAAGACGGTCAATTTTTTCAATTTTACATAAATGTCGTTAAAAGACGTTAGAAAAATTTTAAAGAAAAAAAATCCGTTTTTCTACTTGAGAAATAAATAATAATATAATAAATAATAATAATAAATTTCATTAAATAAAAATAATATTTTGGAAAATTAAAATTTGGAATTAAATAATATTAAATTTAATAATTATTTATTATTATTTTATTATTAAGTATTTAATTTAATAATTGTTACCAAAACATTGGGGAAAAAAATTGTTTGTAAAATTAACATAGAAAATTTTAACAGTAGCAGCATTAATTTCGAATTTATCTACAAAATGATTTTTTGTTTCAATGAATAAAGTTTTTCGTGGATACTAAATGATATTGTTGTCTCTAAACTACTACTACCTACTAAATATTTAGTGCCGTCAATGAATATAATTTAGTAATCTTTGCAAAAATTTAGTTGTTCCAATTATACCGTTTCAACTAAACCGTTTATTAGTAGCAACAAAATAATTTTGTTGTCATAATGGATAAAATCTTTTGTGGGTACCAAATGATATTGTTGACTCTTGACTAAATATTTAGTAGCATTGATCAAAGAAATTTTGTTACCGTTACAATAATGTAATTGACCTAGTCAAATCGTTTTAACCAAACCATTTATTTGTCGCTATGAAATTGTTTTCATTGCCCCAACTACGATTTCATAGTCGTAAGATTATTTAGTTGTCTTAACTAAATAAAATTTCAACTAAACTCATTTAGTTGACAAAACCAAATTTTTTTCTCAGTGTGGTGTACTTTTTCAGTTTTTTTCGATTTTCTCAAAATTTGCTCCAACGATTTTTTTTTTAATTCAAAAATCAATTATTTTTTAGATGCTCTTTAAAATGTATATTCTCATTTTGCCATTGAAATCTTCTGAAGACCACTTTACTCTTGTACTCCATAGAAAAGATAGGAGAAATGGTTGCCATGGTAACAAAATATAAATATTTTCCCATACTTATAAATTTTACATCTTGAATTCAAATGTACCCTACTGTCGGTAACTAAATATATCTCAACACAAAAAATCTGGTGCAAGCACAGAACACAACTTTCGATTACCGAAGGTAAGAGAAAGTTGTGTGCTGTGCGCCAGTCACACCAGATTTTTTATTTCATTTTATTTCAATAATAACCTTTTTATAATGACAATGGGGGAGGGGTATTGTTGAGGTTGTTGTATTGTCGCCTTCCCCTTCCCACTCGGCTGAGCGCCCCCTCCCACTACACTTAATCTGGTGTGTGTGGGGGGTGGGGGCTCCCTCCCTCTTCGTTTGATCACAGTGCCTCCATTCCCCCCACCACACGCCCCTCTCCCTCCGCGCCATCTTCCCACCGACCTACCTTCCCTCTTTCTCTCTCTCTCTCTCACTAGACGAGTTGGATGCTTGGCGTCGGCCAGCTGGACCGGAAGCGAAACGTCGTTTCTCCTTAAAAATTTCAACAAACAACCAGGTGAATGATTTATTATTAATATTTATTTTTTAATAGATGAATTTCTGAACAAAATGATACAACTTTTAAGGAAATTTATCTATCATACAATCTTCTTATACCTTTTTAAGCTTTTACACTTCTTAAAAAAAATTAATTGAGTTGTACTAATTATTTACTATTTCTTTTTTAATACTATCTAAATATTATTCATATTTCTCGATAATATTAAAATAATCTCTATGTATTTCACAAATAGATAATAATTAATTCAACGTATCCGTTATATTCTTTGATTCCCTCGACAATCAACTTTTTATATTCAGTGATGATGACCGTTATATTATCATTTGCAAAATTAAATATTTTCGACTGACAAAGTGAGTTGACCATTAGATTTTATAAATAGGTAATTATTAAATAAGAAAACTTTCATTATCAATGCCCACCGTGCGTTCAACAGCACTGGTCCTTTATATTATCTTTACGTAGACGG
>JAKCPI010018566.1:0-43484 GCA_023213315.1 Euborellia annulipes
AGGGGATCAGCTGTTAGACTAGTCTGCCATCTATTGCAAGAATGCTGAACTAATTTGACAGTTGATTTTTTAAATAAATCATCTAAATTGTAAGCTTATTTTAAAATTTTCTTAATTAATATGTGATTAATAATAACAATAAATTCATTTTTAAATTAAAAAAAAATTAAAGATTATTGGGACAGATTGTTTTTTTGTATTTGTTTGAAAACAAAAAAATTAATTACGATGATTTTTTAATAGGTCATTAAAATAATTATAGCGCGATGTCCCAATAATCTCTTATGAATTTAATTCATTAAAAAAAAAACCGCATTGAAAAATTCCTTATAATAGTCTAGTTTTTTTTAAAGTACCTTTAGACGTCGCTCCTGAACCCCCTTAAGTTAGGCACTTTCCTGGGACGTGACACGAAGTTTTTGAACAAAATCGGCCAAAGAGTACTAGTACCTTTAAAATGTATATTCTTATTTTACCCTCAAAATTGTTTGAAGCACATTTTACTCTTGTACTTCATAGGAAAGATAAGATAGTAATGCCATGGCAACAAAATATAAATATTTTCCTATGTCTATAAATTTTACATCTTGAATTCTAATATATCGGCGGAAACTAAATATATGTAGACACAAAAAAATCCCGCGTGTAAGCACAGAACATAACTTTCGATTACCGAAGGTAAGAGTGTGTGCTGTGCGACCAGTCACACCAGATTTTTTTTATTCCTGACCAATATTATTGATTTTCAAATCAGATTTTAAAGCAACAACTAATTTTAAAACTTGAAGGTTTTCTAAATAAATCCAATAACCCTCTAAAAATATTCAAAAATAAATATACCGGAATATACACGAATTTAATTCCATGTAAATAGAGTGGTGTTTAGTATTTGGAGATTAAAACAGGCGCAGTTCGAGGGGGATCCAGCCGATTGACCTCTCTTGTGAAGTTACAGTTTGTATGTTACTATATTTTGACAAAATCATACACATTCGCGTATATACTAGTAATTAATTGTGGTAGTAGGTGGGAGATTCCCCTAAATCTGCCCCTTAGATCCGCCACTGGATTTAAATTAAATTAAAAACATACACATAGGACCCAGCTATAAGATATCTATGTGTCCGAAATTCGGAATTTTAGGATTTATTTTTAAATTTAATTTTATTATTACCTCAACAAGTCATATTCATTTAAAAAAAAAAAATTATTCTTCTGTTGAATTTACATTAAAAGATTAGAATTTCAATTTTGCTATAAAAACCTTTTTATCCATTTATTTTATTTGAGTCAAAAATGTTTTTTATATATTAACAAGTATATCTATTTATTTATTACTTGGGTTTGTATAAAAGCAGAGATGGAGGGAATAATTATATTTAATAAAAAAAAAAGAATTTTATAAAAATAAAAGGATTTTTTTAAATTAAATATTTTTTAAACCAAATAATACAATGTACAGTGAGAGACAATATTAAGTCCCACCCATTTTCTACTTGTGATTATTTCATTATTTTTAAAAAAATATATATTTTTTAAAGAAAACTTTCATGGTTCAAACGTAGAAAATTTCCAATAAAGATTTTCATTTTCTTTTATAAAAACAATGAAAAAATCACAAGTAGAAAACTCATGGGTGGGACTTAATATTGACCCTCACTGTACATTTTCAGAAAGGGCGCAACCAGAGACACCAGTGGGAAGTGCCCCAACTAAATCAATCTGACAAACAAACCTGTTAAAAAAAATGTTGAAAAAAAATGACTTTAATTTTGGGATACTTTTTCAGTTTTATTTCTTTATTATTCTTATCATTTAGTAGGAGTTTCATAGAAAATTATTTACTGATAAACTTTTTTAATTAAATAAATATTCATGACATAAAAAAATAAAGGCATCTCAAATGTTCTTAAATAAATATAATTTGGGAAAACTTGCCTTGAAAGAGAAATAAATAGCTAGCTAACAGGCTAAAGGAGGCTCAAGTCAAGTGTTAGTTTGGTGGCCTACGCTCCGATGTGAAGGCGCAATGTGGATCTCTCACATTTCAAGCTCACAGAACACAGTTGATGGAGTTTTTTTAAAATACCTCTACCATATTAAAATTTAATATTGCTGTTGGAAAATTTTGACCTATTTATTCCATCCAGGGGCAATCTGAACTCTTTAAATACTAACTCCTTCCTCTATCTTGGCCTTAATTTTTACTTCAAGAAAACGAGCAAGAGCTGCCAAAAAAGTGACTCCGATTTCGTTCAAGGTTCCCAACTCATTTAAAAATTTTTTTTTTTCGTTGTTATTTTCTTCTTTCTTGACCTTGCAGGGTTGGTAAAATTAATTTTGAAAGAAAGTCGCGAGAGAGAAAAGAAACAAGGTCCCGTTTAGACTCTTACTAGGAGGAAGGGTGAGAGCTGGAATAAAGGGCACGGATGAAATGCCAGCCTTAGCTCGGGTAACTACTGGTCGCCATCCACATACTATTAAAATGTGAGCTCCTGAGTGAATTTTAAAATTTTCTTTAAAAAATTGAGAAATAAATGAATTTTTTATTAATTTTTCCTACGTATTAAAAAATTAAAAAATTTAGAAATAGTCTAATAACCCTGGTAGGAATACACAATTGGGCCAAGCCCTGGACCAGGCTTGGACCAATCGTCCCGAGCATTGGGCGAGGTTT
Organism: Euborellia annulipes; assembly: GCA_023213315.1. NCBI lineage: Eukaryota > Metazoa > Arthropoda > Insecta > Dermaptera > Anisolabididae > Euborellia > Euborellia annulipes. Next base: position 2,678 of record JAKCPI010018566.1, read on the forward strand.
GGGCCAAGCCTTGTCTAACCATTGGGCGAGGCTTGGTCCAAGCCTTGGAATGATAACAATGTACCCAGCCTTGGGAATCAAAAAAACCAAAGTTGACCCAAGCCTTGGAAAACAAAAAATTGGATGGTCGATCCAAGCCTCGAGGAAAAAAAAAAGTTGTTTCTCGAGAGATTTGAACTCGGGCTTTTTGGTTTTGTTTGTCATTTGTCAATGCCTTTACGCTCTTTTTTTTTTTTTTTTTATAAGTTGTTCAACCAACCAAAAAATAAACTTTTTTTTTAAAAAAAAACCAATGGTTTTTTTTTTTAGGGTCGCCCTGGGTCCCTTTGGGGATCTCGGGGTTTGGGATTTTTTTTTTTTTTTTTTTTTTAACAAAAATATTTTTTTTTGTTTTTTTTATTGCCTTTACGCTCTCGTACACAGTTGTTATATTGATATGACTCTCTTTTAAGCTATTTGATTTGCCTTTTATTTTAGCTAAATAAACTTTATCAAACAATCACCAGATTTAAAATATATATTACCGTTTTTTCAATTAATAGTACTTGATTTAATTTAATTTTTTTTTTTTTAATTATATGATGGGTCAATTAAGCCTGGTCCGAGGCTTGGCCCAATGGTCACTACCCAAGGCTCGGTTTAATAATATAATACCATTGGGCCAAGCCTCGGACCAGGCTTGGCCCAATGGTCACTACTCAAGGGTTGGCAAATGACAACTGGCCCAAAGTTCGGCCAATTGTCAGCATTGGCAATTCCTACCAGGGTAATTGAAGTGATTTTTGAACAGCCAAATAAATAGGCCTCCTTTTTTGGAAATTATTGGCAGGCACATATAAAAAGATTAGACCCCCACGGTGCTGCATCTTTCGCCTCTCTTGGCATTGCTTAACTGCAACGATTGCGGTGACTGTTGCTCTTCTGCGTTGTCAGGCCCCCAACAAGTTGAAGTTCATTTCTAGACCGGTACTGTAAGTAATTTTGATATTGGCACTTTGTGAGTTTTCAATCTCAAATATTGTATTGTTCTATGAAAATTGACTGCAATTAAGATGACAGGATGTAAACACTTGGAACTATAAACCACTAGAATAAAGTTGAGAACATTGTTGAGAAGGTAAAGGGTTGTGGGGGGGGGTTGGAATCAATAGCTATTGCTTCTATTTGATTATTAATTATTCAACACAATTTTCCATTTTAAAGTTAAATTTTGCAGTCATTTTTAAAATAAACATTTTAAACATTCTGAAATTAATTACTTTTGAAAATTACCCTTTGGGATGGACATTTAATTAAATTCCTTTTTTTATAATATGGAATGCCAATTGAGAATAATCTCCCTTTGATGGGGGTGGCGGGGGGTGAAAAATCTCCAATTTAGGTTGTCAAAAAAAAAATAAATAATTTGTTAGATATTTTATTATTTTAACTATGACATCTTACTCTCAATTTAAAAATCTAATATTTTGCTTACTGACCAGTCCTATGTAATGACAGAGAGACTATCTCTGTTTAAGGTTGTTCGGACATTAAAGAACTTATAAAGATTTAAGTCTAATTGTTATTAATCACTATCACATACGTATAAAATAATTTTTTGAAGCAGATCTGACGAAGAGTTACGTGTAAATTAATTATTAAAAAATTGAAATTTAACATTTAGCCTATAGGGAATGTAGACGAAACGCACACATATCGAATTATGTAGCCATTCCTGATAGAGATAAAAAAACAAAAAAACTTCTCTTATCAATTAACTTCGGTAGAATACGGTAAAAATAAAATCAAAATTTCTGACGAAGGCTTTTAAAAATATTTTAACAAGAAAGTCAAAAAATTCCCGAAAATGTCAGTCGGCCATACTTAAAAATATTGAAAAGTTCCGTGAATCAGACCAGTGCGGCCACGTCGTATAAAATAAAACGCGTTTCACGCTGTCACTTACATCTTTTTCCATTTTACGATATTTTTTCTCGCAAATCGCCCATTGTGTTTAAACTGATTTGCATTAATCATTGTAATATATTAAATAAAATAAAATTGAAGACTTTTAAGCTTTAAAATAAACAGCTGATAAATGCAATGTTGCCAGATGTTACGTGAAAAACTGCTCAAGTCAAAAGTCATTCATTTATTATTTTTGCTAATTAAATTATTAACTTAATACAATTATAAACTATGATAGGTCACGACTAAATTATAATAAGGAATTTTGGCATTCAAATTTCTAATTTTATTTTAAAAAAAAATTATATTCTATTATGATTTACGGGGTACTATCCGAACATTCTTAAATGCAAGAAAATGCGCTATAAAAATGAATTTGTTCAACTTTAAAATAATCAGTCTTATGTAAATAAATTCTGAGCGGTATGTAATATTATTTTAGCCTCCGCAGGCGCGTTCGGGGTCAGATTCACACAAACAGACGAGAGGCACATATTTATACACAACGATGATGGATGTGCAAAGTTTTGAAATGTTGCAAATTGACTCGATATTTTAAAAGGCATTTTCTTCATCAGGCAAGAGAGGACGTCGCGTTTAATAGACAACTCATTCATAATGGCTTATCAAGAGGAAGAATTAAATCTAAATAAAAAAAAAGAAAAATTTCTTTCGTTTTCCCCAAATTGATTCGAGAATTTCTAAAGAGTCGAAAAGGAATTAATTTGATAAATGTCAGCTCATCTAAACGGATCTATTATTATAATAGAATAGAATGACACACGCGATGAATGCTCTTGAAAATAAATTAAACTTGGCCGCTTTTGAAACTTATTTATTCAATTAAAGATAAAATAAAGAACTAAAAATATTTCTTCTTTTGTAGCCTATATAAGAGATAATGAGATTTCTTTTTTAGAGAAAATAAAGCAAGCCTGCTTTTCATTTTTTTTTTCTCATAATTTGATCGACAATTTAATAATTCATTTCATCTTTTAATTTATTTAAAAAAAAATCTGGTGTGATAGTAGCACAGCACACAACTATCTCTTCCCCCTTAAAATTTGTTTAAGATCATCTAAGGTCATTTAGACCCTGTCCCTATTTATTTAAATTGATTGGTAGTCAATATAATTTAAACAAATTTTGTGGCCTGGGACGGGATGCGAACCCACGACCCTTGGTAGAAAAGACCAGCACGCTAACATATACACCAAGGCCCGAGGGCATATGTTAGAATTCAAGATATAAATTTATAAACATGGGGGAAAACCCTCGGGCTTGGTGTAGTGGCTAGCGTGTTTGTCTTCTATACCAAGGGTCGCGGATTCGGATACCAAATGGCTTAAATAAAAATGCTTGGGCCCCAAATAATTATATATTATTAAATGTTATCGTAAAGTCTTATATGGTCTGAGCAGTGGCGGATCCAGAGGTGTTTCTCGGGGGGGGGGTAATCTGGAGTGATTGGTCGTACAGCACACATTTTTTTCTTAATTTCGGTAATTTAAAGGCGCATTCTGTACTTGTTTGCCAGAATATAAATACAAATCAAATTTTTAAGTATTAATTTTTAAAATTTTACATTAAAAATACATTTTTTTTTTTTCGAAAAAAGTATTTTTTTCCAATCTCAGGGGGGTAATTACCCCTTTACCCCCCCCTTGTATCCGCCCTTGGGTCTGAGTTGCCGAAAAGACTGTGTGAATGTGTGTGTGTTAATAAATAAATAAATAATTCATTTCATCTTTTAATTTATTTAAAAAAAAATCTGGTGTGATAGTAGCACAGAACACAACTTTCTCTTCCCTTCGGTAATCGAAAGTTGTGTTCGGTGCTTGCACACAAGATTTTTGCTGGTTTCGACTCAGGTGATAAGGCTGAATTTTAGCGAAAAAAAATATATTTTTATTTATATGGTCTCTGTGATAACGATAATTAAAAAAATATGGTGTGACTAAACGTAAGACTCAACCTTAAGCAGAAAAGTATTAATATTGTGATTTAGTCCCACGATACAAGTTTTGGATCCACTTTTTTACTTTCTCTTACCTATGTATATATGTAATATATATATAGAGAGAAAGTATTGGTTTCATGTCAAAAATTCGATGTCGAGATTTTGATGGATATACACGTTTTGAGGTCCCCTGAATCCAAAAAAGTGGTTTTCGCGACATGGTCTGTCTGTGTGTGTGTCTGTCTGTGTGTGTGTGTGTGTGTGTGTGTGTTCAATTTTAAGCATGAAGGAATTGAGCTATGAGGTTGAAATTTTATATTTAAGTTAAACACCCCCCGGGACCGGAAAAATAAGCTTTTAATCAAAATCGGCCAAAGAGTACTAGTACTTTACTGATGTACTTTTTCAGTTTTTTTCGATTTTCTCAAAATTTGCTCCAACGATTTTTTTTTAAATTCAAAAATCAATTATTTTTTAGATTCTCTATAAAATGTATATTCTCATTTTGTGATTGAAATCTTCTGAAGACCACTTTACTCTTGTACTCCATAGAAAAGATAGGAGAAATGGTTGCCATGGTATCAAAATATAAATATTTTGCCATACTTATAAATTTTACATCTTGAATTCAATTGTACCCTACTGTCGGAAACTAAATACATGTCGACACAAAAAATCTGGTGTGACAAGCACAGTACACAACTTTCGATTACCGAAGGTAAGAGAAATTTGTGTGCTGTGCGCCAGTCACACCAGATTTTTTATAATAAAGCTAAGCAAAATAAAAAAAAAAAAAATTTCTAGCCAATCTTTGAATTTAATATTTATAATTTAATAGATTTAAACATGGGAAAATATTTATAAACTGAAAAAGTACTAGTACTTTTTTGGCTGATTTTGTTCAAAAGCTTGGTGTCACGTGCCAGGGAGGTGCCTAACTTAAATATAAAATTTCAACCTCATAGGTCTTGTGGTTATTGAGGTCTTTAGTTCACCCACACACCCACAGACAGACCATGTCGCGAAAACCACTTTTTTTGGATTCAGGGGACCTCAAAACGTGTATATCCATCAAAATCTCGACATCGAATTTTTTACATGAATCCAATACTTTCTCTCTCTATATATTAACATATATATAGAGGCAAGAGAAAGTAAAAAGTATTGCAACTCTATTTATATATTTTTTCGTAATATCAATATTATTCCAAATGATCATTTAAAAAATGATCTCTTTCTAAATCCAAATTTCATTTCCTTTAAAAAAAAGCAATTTAAAAAATATGCCTTTGTTATCGGCAATATTCGGGGTTTATGAAATGTTTTTTGTCCTTTATGAAACCATTGTTTTATTTATTTTCCCTTCTCACAGAGAATTTGTAAACTTTCTACTGAATGAACCCTAAATATTATTACTAACCAACTTTTTTTTTTTTTTATGGTTAATACAAAAATAATTCTTAAAAAATATAAAATTTTGGATATCATTAATTAAAATATTTACATACCATCAAGAGAAAAGATATTGGACAATATGGCGGCTACCTGGCTTTTGAGCCTTACGCATAGGCAACCATTTACACAAGTCTGTATATTTAGTTGCTTCAAAATGGACAAATCCCCTTCAGTCTTCTCTTAACAAAAAAAAATTGTAACAAAAGCCTGGTCAGGACAAGGGACTTGCCCTTTCTTTTGTTCTTAATACAAAAGATAGAAACCCTTTTAAAATAAAATTTTTACGTGACAACGTCTTACAAATCATGTGTCTATAGTGGTTTTAAATTAATTTTTGATTAAATGTAATATTTTATTCTTGTAATTTGTGCAAAATTATCTGGTTTTAAAATTTGAACCAAATTTCTACTGCGATTTTTAATAAAATTATAAGCTATTATAAGTAGGAATTTTTTACATTTTGTGAAATGTTAATTTCTATTTGTTTAACATTTTGCACGCATTTTACAAGTAAAATATTTTTTTTTAAATCTCTTAGAAGAATTGCTTTAATTTTTTCATAAGAGTAGTGCGCTCTTATGTTCAACATTTCAATATAGGCGCTCTTTATTTTATTCAAAGCGTTTCAGACAATTACTGAATATGGTTTATTAAAAATTACCACTCTCTTATCTAAAAGGAATCTTTTTCTATACATATAATGTGAGTGCCCGTCTTATTGGGAATTATACACATAGTGCAAGTGCACATGTGATCAAACCGGGATTTGTCAATAATAAAATTTTTTCGCTTCATACAAAATTATATGACTTCTGTGCCCAAGCTCAGAGATAAATTTTATCTCTGAATAAATAATATGAATGAATATATTCATTCATATTATTTATTAACATATTAGGAAAGTAAGTTTTATCAAAAATATATTAATAAGATACTAGTCTCGCCTAACCGGGGGGCTTGTTTCTTCTAACCCCTCCTCCCCTTGATTTCTTTTTTTCTACTTTTGCTAAATAATTTCATCTTTGAAAAAACATAACAATTTTATTTTTTAGTTTAATAATTTAATTTATTTAAATTTAAAAACTTTGCGATAGACACAACTCTTTTTTGGATTAATATAATTATTTTCATTTTATTTACATGTATTTTTTTTATTTTGATACAAGAAAAACAACTATTGCTAATAAAAATCTTTTTTTTCTTTTTTTTTTTTATTTATTTATTTAAGATATTTTTTGGCATCTAAGGTCATTTCGACCCCGTTCTTATTTATTTCAAATGATTGGTAGCCAATTCAAATGAAACTTGAATTGAAATGAGAAGAGACTTGGCAACTATGGAGACAAAATGGCAACACTGTATTACAAAGACATATGGAGAAAGAAATTTGAGCAAAAAAACCTTTCTGGGTTCAAAAAATGTATTTGTAACGAATAAAATTTTATTAAAAATTCACTTAGGAATTTGATTCAAAGATTAAAATCAGATGATTTTTTCCAATTAACAAAGATAAAATGTTAAAATTAATCAAAAACTATTAATTTTTTATAAAAATTTTTAATAAATCATTAAATGCATTTTTTCTCTTTTGTTATTTAAAACACAAAAGAAAAGGTTGTTTATACCTTCTTTTTAAATAAAATGGTTCGAGTCAAAAAGAAACCCTAGAAAGGTCCCTTGCCCTCTTCTTTTGTGTTTTAAATAACAAAAGAGAAAAAATGCATTTAATGATTTATTAAAAATTTTTATAAAAAATAAATAGTTTTTGATTAATTTTAACATTTTATCTTTGTTAATTGGAAAAAATCATCTGATTTTAATCTTTGAATCAAATTCCTAAGTGAATTTTTAATAAAATTTTATTCGTTACAAATACATTTTTTGAAAGCAAAAAGGTTTTTTTGCTCAAATTTCCTTCTCCATATGTCTTTGTAATACAGTGTTGCCATTTTTTCTCCATAGTTGCCAAGTCTCTTCTCATTTCAATTCAAGTTTCATTTGAATTGGCTACCAATCATTTGAAATAAATAAGAACGGAGTCTAAATGGCCTCCGATACCGAAAAAGGCCTTAAATTAAATAAAAAATAAAGGGTCGGACTAAGCCGAGCTCAGAACTTTGCCCGCCCATTATTCAAAGAAATAACGCAACGCGTTTGTTTATTTGTTTTGATTTTGCTCTGTTGCTATGCACAATTTTTGAATTTAAATGATTTTTTAACAAATTTCTGACAAATTAGGATACAAATATTATATATCATTTTACTCGGGAGGAAGTCTAGTTTCTGAATATATAAAAAAATTATAGGTTATGAAAGAAAAAAATATTGGCCCCCCTCTAGAGCGCCCCCTAATGGCCCGATGTTTACCAAAAGCTTTTCAGTTCTTGACCTTTACCTCTATTTTATGTGTGCAAAATTTCAAAACAATTGGGTGAATAGTTTTTGAGTTTTCGTTGACGAAAAAAAAAACTACTTAAATGGATTCAGGGGACCTCAAAACGCATTTTGCCAGCTTCAGAAAAATTTCGATTTTCTATTTAATTAATTTCGTTTAATATAAAATCGAGTGAAAAACAGATTTTAGTGGTGGAGGGGAGTAGGACCGAAGGAATTTTCTGAAGTCTGGAATATAATTTTTCAATCATTTACACCATGGAGAAGTCTAATTTTAAATTTTATTAAAATCGAGTGGAAAATAAATTGTAAGGGGGGGGGGGGGGGGCGATAGAATTTGTTGAGGTCTTAAATACCATTTTTTTATTAGTTACTCCCTAATGAAGCCTAATTTTAAATTTTATTAAAATCAATTGAAAAATAAAAGAAAATAATTTTAGGGGGGGGGGGGAGTCAAAAAAACTTTTTGAAACGTAGACTTTTATGAGGAGGAAGATTTTTTATATTCCATTTGAAAGATTTGCTAATGTATGCTTTCCTTTGGAACATTAGTGAGCCCCAGATAAGGGGGGGGGGGGCCCTACCCCTAATTTGACATAACTTAAAAGAATTAATAATATGTTAATTAAATGTATATTTTTATTTAAGCTTCAATTCTAATTTTATCACTAATTAATTTCTTCACAGATTAAAACAAAAATTTCTTAACTAAATTATATAAAAATATGAGAAACGTTTTAATTTAATTTTATTAATAATATAAAAATATTTTAGAATTTATAAATATTTTTAAAATAAATAAATAATCTTTTTTAATGAAACAGAAGGGGCGAAGCTACTTTTAACGCAACTCATCCGACGGCCCAAAGGGTATTAAGAACAAAAGAAAGGGCAGGTCCCTTGTCCTGGCCAGGCTTTTGTTACAATTTTTTTTTGTTAAGAGAAGACTGAAGGGGATTTGTCCATTTTGAAGCAACTAAATATACAGACTTGTGTAAATGGTTGCCTATGCGTAAGGCTCAAAAGCCAGGTAGCCGCCATATTGTCCAATATCTTTTCTCTTGATGGTACATAATTTCATATATATCGCCTACTGAGAATGCTGAGTGGTGAAAGTCGGAAAATGAACAACTCGAGAATAGGCATTTAAAAGTTTTATAAACAAACACATTAAAATAGCCGGGCCACAAATGAATAGACCAGAATCAATAGCAAATATATTTAACAAAGTTTGGTAGGTTTAACGCAAAAAATGAAATTTCGGACTTTGGCCATTATGATTCTCAGCAGGTGATATAGCCTACTACCGTCCCGATTTATGTTAGTCCTACCCAGGAGGTTGGGGAGAATTCAAACCCTCATGCAACCCGAAAAAAATCTCGGTATTTTAAAATATTAGAGATCAGTATATAAAATATATAGTAGCCAGTTTTATTTATAAAAGTATAATTAATCATTGGTTCCTAAGAAGTTAAAATTTGGAGAAAATCTGTCTGCAGAGGGCGGTAAAACCATTCTCAGGATCTCCTGAACTAAATATTTAGTGCAATTAGTAATTAAGAAGCTAATCTCAATCCTTTCGCTTTACATATCTATTGTATCTAGAGTGGAGGGGAGGGGAATCATAGGCCCCCCTCCCCATTAAAAACTTTTGGGTAATCTCTTGTTTAATCTTAATAATTTTTTTTTTTAATCTTTTCGGCTTTTTAGGCCATATAAACTATTAACGAGACACCGAATTTAGAAACTAAATATACAGTATTGAAGGGTTCAGGCATATTTATTTATACCATTTGGAATCCAAATTATCTAAATAAATATACATCGGACTGCCTGGGATCCGAAACCGCGACCCTTTGGCTTTCGGACTATCATTATTGACATTTGTCAACAAAAGTTTGGAGAAAAAATGGCGTTGGTTTTATGTGAAACATATTTATAAGAAAAAATATTTAAATAACCAATGAAGCACGTGGCTGTTGATTTACATACAAGGAAGGGAGCAGGAGCAGCCAAGAATTAAAGCCTCCGATTTTATTACAATTAACGAGACTACTTTATTTTCTCATCATCAGTCTTTCAAATTGTATCTGTCCCGGAGTTGTTAAAAAGGCACAATACATAATAAATGTATTGAAAGACTGATGATGGGAAAATAAAGTGAAACGTTTCGTTAATTGTAATGAAATAGGAGGCTTTAATTTTTGGCTGCTCCTGCTCCCTTCCTTGTATGTCAACAATTTTAGCCTCTCGGCCACGGGGATAATTAGAAGAGGTATAAAATTCAAAAAAGAAATTTTGCGAGTACTGGTTATTAAAAAAAAATATGGGGATTGACTTCCCCGAGACTTTCTCGTATATTCTTTTGGAATTACGTGTGGGTGTGTGTGTTAACACGATTGCTTAAAACCAAAGCAGCTAGATCGATGAAATTTGGTATATGCTCCTTACACTAAAATTGTAGATTTCTATCAACTTTTGGAGTAAATACGTCACTTGGAAGTAGTACTTTACTTAAAAGTTTTTTCAAAAATTTTGAAATTTTCAATTTTTGTTATATTATGATAAAATACTCTATTTTAAAAAGTTTTTATTCTTTGACATTTTTTCGAAAACTGAATAGTTTTTGAAATAATCAAAGAAGAAATAGAAAATATTCGTTAATTTTGATAAAAAAATCAAAACAAAATCATACAGGTGTCATTAAAAAAAGGGCAAATATAAACAAATTCATTTGTTTCACAAATTCATTTGTTTATATTTGCCCTTTTTGTAATGACACCTGTATGATTTTGTTTTGATTTTTTATCAAAATTAACGAATATTTTCTATTTCTTCTTTGATTATTTCAAAAACTATTCAGTTTTCGAAAAAAATGTCAAAGAATAAAAACTTTTTAAAATAGAGTATTTTATCATAATATAACAAAAAAAAATTGAAAATTTCAAAATTTTGAAAAAACTTTTTAAGTAAAGTACTACTTCCAAGTGACGTATTTACTCCAAAAGTTGATAGAAATCTACAATTTTAGTGTAAGGAGCATATACCAAATTTCATCGATCTAGCTGCTTTGGTTTTTAAGCAATCGTGTTTACACACACACACAACCCAGACATAATGCCAAAAATGGTATTTTTGGACTCAGGGAGGTCTAAAACGTGGAGAAACATCAAAATCTCGAAGTCGAATTTTTTTACGATTACATAACTTTCTCTATACGAGAAAGTAAAAAATGAATAAATTTCATTCTGAGACTTGAGATTTAGATTTCTGTACTGTAGCTTTTCTGTTTATTTTAAGATAACATTTTCTTAAGAAAATTTCTGAATATTGACATTAAATTTCATAAAATAGTTGTTTAGACCCTCTGGCGTTTTAGCAAAGTAAATAGTTGCAAAATAATATCTCTTTAAATCACATTATAAAAAAAAATTAATGTCGATCAATAATGAACATTCAAAAGTGAATTTATGAGATTGCTTAATACAAAATAATTATAGGGCAAAGTAAAGAGTTATAAAAGCGAATTATATGTCTGGATAAGCTAATTCGGTAATAAATTAAGCCTTTTATTCAAGTGGCCGTTTTATGCAGTTGATAAAAATCGATCTCCATTATTCGGCTCCTTTTTAATTATGGATTCTGATAAGGAGTGAGAAAGGAGAAAGATAAAAAAAAAGACAGAGAGAGAAACCTCTTGGCATTCCGAATGATAAATGCTCAGGAAAGCAAATAACAGAAAAATCACTGAATTAGATTTTATCAATTGCATGTTTAAAAAAAAAGGATTCAGTTTAAAAGCAATTTCACACTGTAGTGTGCGTGTTTTGAGCTTTATATTTTAATTACTTAAAATACTGGATATTCAATTATAGGCCTAAACGTACATCGTTTATATTTTAATGGGGTCCGGGAGCGAAGGTGTTAGGCATGTTTTTCCCGATAAGATGGCGTTGTGTGTCATAAAAAGTATGCCCAAAAAATCAAATAATTTAAAAATTTGCCAAGAGATGTCAGAATGGTAGCTAATAATATTTAATGCATTTGGTTGATTTTCATTGATCTTTTAACAATAAATATTTTATAAATGTTATTATATATTATGTATCTTTTATAAAAGCATAAAAATATATAAATATAGGCTAATACTATATCGTCTGTTAGACTAGCATGCCATCTATTGCAAAAATGCTGAACTAATTTGACAGTTGATTTTTTAAATAAATCATCTAACAAGCTTATTTCAAAAATTTCTCCATTAATATGTGATTAATAATAACATTAAATTCATTTTTAAATTTAAAAAAATCAAAGATTATTGGGACAGATTGTTTTTTTGTATTTGCTTGATAACAAAAAAATTAATTACGATAATTTTTTAATAAGTCATTAAAATAATTATAGCTCGATGTCCCAATTTAATTCATTAAAAAAAAACCGCAAATTCCTTACAATAGTCTAGTTTTTTTTTTTTTTTTTTGAAAGTACGTTTAGACGTCGATTCTGAACCCCCTTAAAGAAATATAGGCTGAATTTCTCTTTATATTCAAGGGTGCGTGAATTGGCTCACTTTTTTGGCATTATGAGGATTTAATACGAGCAAATTATTTGATTAATTGCTCCAGAAATCGTCTAGAGAGAGCACAAACTTCTTCTTCCCCGCTTTAAATCTTTCTCTTTACTAAACTTCAATATATTTATAAATTTAAAATATCTCAAAACGCTATTTATAGCTGTGATCTTAATAAGAAGGAATAAAAATGAGAGGCGCGGCTAAAGTTTTTTCTTTATTTATTTAATCCCCACAGCTGACGTTTCGGTTCCATGTTTGAACAATCTTCAGAGCTAGCGAAATTTCATTATGAAAGTGTCACAGTGGATTGTTAAACCAAACCTTTATATAATAAATATATACACAGTATGTGACGACCAGGTGCATAAAAATGTATGTTTATGCTGTTTATTATATAAATTATATAAAATCCACTGTGACACTTTCATATTGACTTTTCGCCAACACTTGAAGATGGTTCAAAAGCGGAACCGAAACGTCAGCTGTGGATTAAATAAAGAAAAAATTTAAGCTGCGTTACTCATTTAGTAATTATTATTTTTTTTTTAATTTATTTATTATCAGGTCATTCCCACAATATACTCGAAAGCTCTTAGCTTTATTAGTTAATAAAATGTTTAATGACAAATATTCAAAGCACTTTAAATATAATAATATTGATTAACATTCAATAGAGTATTTTGGAAAATTCATTGAAAAATTTTGAATAACTCAATAAACAAAAAAAGATTGGAGAGGGGTGAGTGGAAGAGAGGGGGGGGGCGACCCCGGACCGCCGGAATAGAAGAATTTTCTCGGAAAATGTTGATCAATTTAGGACCGGTTGCATCATAATAAGAGCTCAGATCGTAGTTAGCTAAGTTAAGACCCCTAGTTAATTTTAATTTTCTTTTTTATAATTTTTATTACTTTCTCTTACCTCTATATATAATAATATATAGAGAGAGAAAGTATTGCGATCATGTCAAAAATTCGATGTCGAGATTTTGATGGATATACACGTTTTGGGGTCCCCTGAGTCCAAAAAAAGTGAGTCCCGCAAATTGGTCTGTATGTCTATGAACAAAATATCTCAGGGACGAAAAGTGCTAGGAGGTTGAAATTTTATATTTGAGTTAGATACTCTCCCAAGCATGGGCGGATACAAGGGGGAGGGGGGGGGTAATTACCTCCCCACTCCCGAGATTTGAAAAAAATAATTTTTTTCGATAAAAAAATTTATTTTTAATGTAAAATTTTAAAAATTAATACTTAAAAATTTGATTTGTATTTATATTCTGGCAAACAAGTACAGAATGCGCCTTTAAATTACCGAAATCAAGAAAAAATTGTGCGCTATGCGACCAGTCACACCAGATTATCCCCCCTCACCCGAGAGACACCTCTGGATCCGCCCTTGCTCCCAAGGGGTATGTAGTAAGAGATGTACTTTTTCAGTTTTTATCAATTTTCTCAAATAGTTTTTTAGTGATTTTGATTAAAATTCAAAAATCAATTATTTTTTAGATGCTCTTTAAAGTGTATATTTTCATTTTGCCATTGAAATATCCTGAAGACCACTTTACTCTTGTTCTTCATAGGAAGGATAGAAGAAATGATTGTCATGGTAGCAGAATTTAAATCTTTTCCTATTAATAAATTTTACATCTTGAATTCTAATATATCGGCGGAAACTAAATATATATCGACACAAAAAATCTGGTGTGACAAGCACAGAATACAACTTTCGATTTCCGAAGATAAGAGAAAGTTTTGTGCTGTGCGACCAGTCACACCAGATTTTTTTTTTAAAGATAGAGTTCAGTTCCTTTTCAGTTACTTCTCTGATTAATGTCAATAATAAAATAAAGAGAATTTTGTTTATAGAGAAAATCATTAAGAAAGATAAGGGAAATTTGCAATTTTTGTTTCTTTAAGATAGATGAGATTCGTAGCAGCTGAGAGGCGCTTTGTGTGTTTGACAATAAGCCAAGTGTTGCCTAATATAAAACCCTTTATTGATGACTGCAAGAGAGATGCCTTTTTTGAGCTTAAAATTTTTGTTGTAATTTCATATGAAAAAGTAGCTATGGGCAAATCCTCAACCAGTGACCGGAATAGATGGTATAGGCCTACGGGTATTTATAAACAATTTTCGGGGCTCGCTGGTGTAGTGAGCTAGGGTGTCAGCTTCTACAAAGAAGATCCCTGTTCAAACCCTTGGCGTGCGGGATTTTTCATTAAATAAAAATATTTATTTAATGTAAGCAAGCCCTGGATTGGAATATAGGATCTTACCACATTAGCCCCCAGGCAACTCCACGAGGAGAGGGAGTTGCTGTGACATCCCGTCCTGTGGAAGGGACGTAAAGAAGGTTCCCTCTCAGTGATGCATTCTTCTAAAGGAGTAGGCTACACGCCGGTGCTGAGGGAGTCCCTCCTCAACTAGGACATCCTCCATAGCATAGAAGAGGTTGGATATAAGGAACCGGTTGGAACCAGAAATAAGGATTAGTTCACTAGCTAGAGAAGAAAGCAGGAGGAGGAGTTAGAGACAGGAAATGATGTAACTTCACGGGGTGCCGGTAGATGGCTACGGCCAGAGGCCGGTTGGGTTTGAGGTGTGTGTCTTCCTTCGTACACGAAAGCACCTCGGGTAAATAAACGGGGATCCCGATAGGAATTTCAAATAATAATAATAATAAACGATTTTCGCCTCAATCAATAAATACATCGTAATTGCTCTTTGTTAACATTTAATAACAATTGTAGATATGAAATTGTTCTTAGGGTGAATTAGACCGTAGAGCCTCTCTACTATTGTTAGATGCTCTAAAATATCTAATAGTGAAGGTATTCAGAATAATTAGAGCAAGCCCTAAGGGGGGAGGGGGGGGGGCTTGGGTCTAATTAGAACTGGATAGAATATTTGCCTGCTGGTTACATAGCGAAAGCCTTTAATTAATTATTATCATTATTAAAAGTTGTTATCAGTAGCAAAGACAGTTGACAGATGTGAATGTAACGAAACAAAGGGAAATTTTAAAATGTAAAAGTGAAATTGAATTTTTTTTTTTTTTAATAATCTGGTCGTGATAAGCTTTCGGTTTAGTTTCTTTTATTCTCTTTTCACTTGTTTTTGGTACGTATTTTAAATAATATGGACTTGGTTAATTAAATAAATAAAATGGATGATTTCTAATTCAAATAAATTTGATTGATTTTACTTTCTCTTACCTATATATGTTAATATATTTAGAGAGAGAAAGTATTGGATTCATGTAAAAAATTCGATGTCGAGATTTTGATGGATATACACGTTTTGAGGTCCCCTGAATCCAAAAAAGTGGTTTTCGCGACATGGTCTGTCTGTGAACAAAATATGTCAAGAACGAAAAGCGCTAGGAGGTTGAAATTTTATATTTAAGTTAGGCACCCCCCTGGGACGTGACACGAAGCTTTTGAACAAAATCGACCAAAGAGTACTAGTACTTTACTGATGCACTTTTTCAGTTTTTTTTTCGATTTTCTCAAAATTCGCTCTAACGATTTTTGATTTTAATTCAAAAAATCAATTATTTTTTAGATGCTCTTTAAAATGTATATTCTCATTTTGCCCTTGAAATCGTATGAAGACCACTTTACTCTTGCACTTCATAGGAAAGATAGAAATGGTTGCTACGGTAACAAAATATAAATATTAAATTTTAACTGAATTGTACCTGAAGAAGGCCACAGAATGAGTGGCCGAAACGTTGTAATTTTTACAAATAAACCACGGTTAAACCGAAAATCAAATTCTTTTATTAAAAGATTTAATAAAGATATCAGTTGTACAATTTGCTTGCTCAGGGGCCCACATCTTGTGAGTACGTGGATGGCAACCACGAGCTGCCCGAACTGGGACAGGCAGTCCTTCAGTTCTTTAAACACCTGTCTCTTCCTTGCTCTTTTCAACAGGCGTCAGACCGTGCGACGGGCCTGCCTGTCCTATTTCTTCCGGTCGTAAAAATGTATGATAGGTTTAGAGGGAAAGATTGAGGTTCGCCGACCCCGCATCGCGGGACAAGGCTAGGAGAGAAGAAGATCAGTCGTACAATTTGTATTTTGCCTTATTTTAAATGATTCTTTTAAATATGAAGTAGAGTATTTATGATTTAAAAAGTTGTTCTCGAGGAAAAAACATCCTTATCTTAAAACTTGAAAAAGGCACTTAGATCTTTACTTCAGGTCTTCAATTATCATTACAAATTGCCACCACAATTGGCGCACACACACACACATCTCACCCCTCCATTTTCCAAAAAAAGAACTTGAGCGTAATTAGCGAAATAATGATTTTTAATTCCGGATTTTGTATCTTCAACATGATATTAGTATATTTTTTCTGTTCAAAGAGGGAGGGGCAGAATGGATAGCCTACCTAAGTTTGATATTGCTGCCATCTTTATTATTTCCATGTTATTAGTTTCCCCAATATTATTTTCATTTCTCAAATTATATAGATTCCTGAAAGATAACACTATTTCCAATTTTGATTTATGTCTGCTCGTCAAAGTTGATTGGCCGATGATGTTTTATTTATAAGTTGATTTTTCGTTACACGTTAATAAGCCAAAATTCAACTACCTGTGATCCATTCAATCATCTTATTATTTCTTTTAAACAGGTTTGTTTATTTTTTTTTTTTCGTAAGAGATAAATTAAGTCATTTTCCTCTTTTTCTTTTTTTTTTTGTTGCGAAACCTAGAGGGGGAAGCAAGACAAGATGGAACCAGGCAGCCACCACGCGTCTCGTTGATATTCTCAGAAAGGTTTCGAGTTTCTTGGAAACAAAAAACCACCTCCTTGCCGAAATGTCTGTTAATTTAAATTTATTTCAAGTCTAACAACTGAATCATTATGGAGAGAGAAAAAGAGTAGAGTACTTGGGAAAAATAAATTCAATAATGTCTTCTTATTTGTCGGCGAGTGAGACAACACAAAGATCTTTTGGAATGAGATAAAGCCAATACGATGAGAGTGCGTATGTAACTGGAAACCCCCGGCCCCGAAAAGAAAAAAAAGAAACCTTTCTCGTATGAACACATTTGTTTAATTTCAATCTGAGTGTTTATTCAGTCTCAAAATAAAAAGAAGAGATTTTTTAAAAATCAAAGGAAAAAATTTCAAATTAAATCGTATAAAATATATTTTCGAATTGTGAGAGTCTTTGCCCTTTATCCAGCACGACTATTGAAATATGAAAGTAAAGATCCCCATGGATGGAAGCTCAGGAGTTCTTGGTCACCATCCATTTACAATAGTTACAAGGCGCGGGCTGTTAGAAAACCCAAAAGGCTAAGGAATTCTTTATTTATTCTTTATATATTTATTTTAATATCAAAAATTCCACTCTGTATAGTCACAGGGGTAGATTAGGACAAAGATTAAAATAATATCAAATTCACAGACAAATAGAAAATTAATTTTATAAAGAATATTTGGAATTTAATAAAATTTTAAGGTTTTTTTTTTTTTTTAAACACACACTTTTTTCTCATTCACACAGTCTTTTCGGCAACTCAGGCCTTATAAGACTTTTTACGATATCCTTTATTGATAAATATACATATATGGGGTCCAGGCATTCTTATTTAAGCCATTTGGTATCCAATTGGCTTAAATAAAATCATCGGACTGCCTGGGGTCCGAACCCGCGACGTTTGGTATACGAGGTTAGCACCCTAACCTCTAAGCCAAGCCCCGAGGGCAATTTTAAGGTTGTTCGGACATTAATACCCTTATTCATAGTCGTACCTTGAGAAAGAAGGAATCCTTATATCTACTAGAATACATTTATATAGGCATAAGGATTCCTTGTACAGTGAGCGCAACAATTAAGTCCCCACCTGATAGCTTTAGCCTTAAGTATATGGTATATAGTGAAATAATTTTAAATTTGAAAAGGTAAAATAAAATCTTCTCTACCAGATTTTACGTTTTACCGTTTCGGTCATTAAAATTATTTCACTATACAGCATATATTATACCATATATTTAAGGCTAAAGCTATCAGGTGGGGACTTAATTCTGGCGCTCAGTGTACCTCAAGCAATGACTATGAAAGGCACTTATAAAGATTAAAAGCTTAATATGTTATTAATCACAATCACATACGTAAAAAATCCTTTTTTGAAGCAGATCTAACGAAGAGTTATCGTGTAGGGCTTAATTAATTATTAAAAAATTGAAATTTAACATGTAGCTTATTGTTTCTATTTTTTTCAATACGTTAAAAATAAAATCAAAATTTCCTGACGAAGGCTTTTAAAAATACTTTAACAAGAAAGACAAAAAAATTCACAAAAATGTCAGTCCGCCATATTTAAAAATAAGAAAGTCACGGGACTCAGACCAGTGTGGCAACGTCGTATAAAATAAAACGCGTTTCACGCTTTCACTTACTATTTTTATTTCCAATTTACGATATTTTTTTCTCGCAAATCGCTTGCCCATTGTGTTTAAACTGATTTGCATTACTCATTGTAATATTATAAATAAAATACAACTGAACACTATACAGCAAAATCAAAATATACAGCTGTTGCATGCGAAGTTGCCAGTTCTATATTATGTAAAAAAATCAAGTCATTCATTTATTATTTGTGGTAATTAATCTCAGCCAAAAACATCGGAGATGGGCTCGCATAATTTTGCCTAGCGTCGAGGGGGAAATCAAAAAATGCGCCTCGCTTTTCTGATTTATATAAAAGCAAGGAAATATTTTCACTTAAATAAAACCCCTACAGAATTTTATTTGTTTCATATATCCTCGCTTTTATATAAATCAGAAAAGCGAGGCGCATTTTTTTGATTTCACCTCGACGCTGGGCAAAAATAATGCGAGGCGCCCCTTCATCTCCGATGTTTTTTGGCTGAGATTTCACTCTTTTTGTGAAATATTACATTTAAATATTATTTAATAATTTTTGTTTATTAAATATTAGTTATCCCATGAATAGATCTTTTAATATGCATTCCAATCAGTAAAAATAAATACATCGTTTGGTATCCATTCAAAACGATAAACATAGGATTTCCCTAAATTTTATAAAATTTTAGGTTTTTTATTTTTGTTATGTTGGTAGAATGTAAATACATCGTTTGGTATCCATTCAAAACGATAAACATAGGATTTCCCAAATTTTATAAAATTTTAGGATTTTTATTTTTGTTATGTTGGTAGAATGTAAATACATCGTTTGGTATCCATTCAAAACGATAAACATAGGATTTCACCAAATTTTATAAAATTTTAGGTTTTTTATTTTTGTTATGTTAGTAGTACTTCTTATCACGTTAATCTATTGTATTTCTATCTGAAGGGATCCATCGTAAAAATTTTTTATTCCATTAGGGATGAAAATACTAATATTAATAGATATGTTCCTAGATGACGTCATCAGGGAGCAAAATAGTTAGAATTGTCTTTTCGCCACGTTAAAGATAGGACAAATTTGAAATTTTGAATACCTCTCAAAAAGTCACTTTTGATCCAAAATGAAATTTTATATCAAAGGTATCGGGTTTTTGATAGTATCTATTTGTATTTTAAATTTCATCCCAATCGGTCCAGCAGGGAAACCTGTAGCTTTGTCTAAAAATTTGAAAATTGAAGAAAAGAATGAAAAAAAAAAAAAAAAGAAAAAAAAAAAAAAAGGAAAAAATAAGAGACTAACTTTTGACCTTCCGAAATCGGCAAAATCTCAACTTTGAGCCTCTGCCATTCTGTTTGGCACTGGAATTTTTTTTTGAATTCGTGCTCAAAATAATCCTTATTTATTCTAGTTTAATATAAAAAAAAATTTGGCTTCGATATCTTAAACACTTTTTGAGATATTCGCCCAGAAAGAGAAAAGTTTCTCAAAAAAACTTTTTCACGTCCCTATCTTTTATTAAGGATTTAAAATCATTCTTGATAATATAGTCTAGGGACGACTCGTCCATCTAAATGCAATGGGCCATTGGCATCTATTGGAATGAAATATTTTCACTTAAATAAAACCCCTACAGAATTTTATTTGTTTCATATATCCTCGCTTTTATATAAATCAGAAAAGCGAGGCGCATTTTTTTGATTTCACCTCGACGCTAGGCAAAAAATAATGCGAGGCGCCCCTTTTTGCATCTCCGATGTTTTTGGCTGAGATTTCACTTCTTTTTGTGAAATATTACATGAAAATATTATTTATTAATTTTTGTTTATTAAATATTAAGTTATCCCATGAATAGATCTTTTAATATGCATTCCAAACAGTAAAAATTAAATACATCGTTTGGTATCCATTCGAAACGATAAACATAGGATTTTACCAAATTTTATAAAATTTTACGTTTTTTATTTTTGTTATGTTGGTAGATTGTAAATACTTCGTTTGGTATTCATTCGAAACGATAAACATAGGATTTCACCAAATTTTATAAAATTTTAGGTTTTTTATTTTTGTTATGTTGGTAGAATGTAAATACATCGTTTGGTATCCATTCGAAACGATAAACATAGGATTTCACCAAATTTTATAAAATTTTAGGTTTTTTATTTTTGTTATGTTGGTAGAATGTAAATACATCGTTTGGTATCCATTCGAAACGATAAACATAGGATTTCACCAAATTTTATAAAATTTTAGGTTTTTTATTTTTGTTATGTTGGTAGAATGTAAATACATCGTTTGGTATTCATTCGAAACGATAAACATAGGATTTCACCAAATTTTATAAAATTTTAGGTTTTTTATTTTTGTTATGTTGGTAGAATGTAAATACTTCGTTTGGTATTCATTCGAAACGATAAACATAGGATTTCACCAAATTTTATAAAATTTTAGGTTTTTTATTTTTGTTATGTTGGTAGCACTCCTTCTTATCACGTTAATCTATTTCTATCTGAATGGATCTATCCTAAAAAATTTTTGTTCCATTAGGGATGAAAATTACTAATATTAATAGATATGTTCCTAGATGACGTCATCAGGGAGCAAAATAGTTAGAATTGTCTTTTTGCCATGTTAAAGATAGGACAAATTTGAAATTTTGAATACCTCTCAAAAAGTCACTTTTGATCCAAAATGAAATTTTATATCAAAGGTATCGGGTTTTTGATAGTATCTATTTGTATTTTAAAATTCATCCTAATCGGTCCAGCAGGGAAACCTGTAGCTTTGTCTAAAAATTTGAAAATTGAAGAAAAGAATGAAAAAAAAAAAAAAAAAGAAAAAAAAAAAAAGGAAAAATAAGAGACTAACTTTTGACCTTCCGAAATCGGCAAAATCTCAACTTTGAGCCTCTGCCATTCTTTTTTGACACTGGAATTTTTTTTTGAATTCGTGCTCAAAATAATCCTTATTTATTCTAGTTTAATATAAAAAAAATTTGGCTTCGATATCTTAAACACTTTTTTGAGATATTCGCCCAGAAAGAGAAAAGTTTCTCAAAAAAATTTTTTCACGTCCCTATCTTTTATTAAGGATTTAAAATCATTCTTGATAATATAGTCTAGGGACGACTCGTCCATCTAAATGCAATGGGCCATTGGCATCTATTGGAATGTCAACTAAATGGTAGTATTAAGAGTTTATTTGCTTTCTTTTGCTTTTCACATGCTCGGCGACGAGTCGCTCCCGCGACTCTTGATTATTAACTTAATCCAAGTATAAATTATGATAGGTCACGACTAAATTATAATAATGAATTTATGCATTCAAATTTTGCATTTTATTAAAAAAAAAAATGTAGATTCTATTATGACTTACGGGGTACTGTCCAAACAACCTTAATAAAATTTTAAAACCAAATAAAATTCCAATTTTTTTTATTTTCTCAACTTAATCCCTTTTCCCTCAGCGCAAAATTCGAAAAAATATTCTTCTTGTCTCAGAGTCTCATTTATCAAAAATTTATTTGTGATTAATATAATGTAAAATGATCCCAAGATTTTTTTTTAATTTAAAAGAAGGTGTTTTTTTCGTCGACTCACAGAGACAAGGCAAGTTATAGGAGAGCGCGTGGCAGGCGTGTCACCTAACTAGTGGGCGCGCCATGGCAACAAAACATCATTCTAATTAAATTCATTTTAAATATATAGGGTAAGAGAAAGTAAAAAAATGAAAAGATTTTCACCCCATGAAAAAAAAGAATAGTTGAAGTAAGGACTTCAATAATATAATAAAAAAAATTTCATTTTAAAAAGTTTTATACTAAAAGTATTCTGATATTAAAAACTAATAAACCTAGAGAAGTGAATTTTTCCATCATTTTTATTAACCTCGCTATTTAAAAAAATTATTATATACGAAGGTATACAAAAAAAAAATGTAATGTAAAAGCACAAAAATTCACATTTGAAATTTGGAAAAATTGCCTTTTTGTGTGGATTATAAAACAAAAACAAAAGTAGCGCTCTTTAGGCCTACTTTTGTTCCCTCTACTCCATTATGGACTAATTTGACTAAAGTAGAGTGTAATTGTAATAATGCGCCCTAGCCAGGATTTGTGAGCCAAAAAGGATGGTGAAAATAAAAAAAAATCCTTTTATCGGGAAAAATAGGTTATTAAAAAATCGTGATTAGTGAGAAATTCGCCAAATTTATTCGAACATCATCAGACTATCGGCACTTGTCATATGAAGCCTTCAGCGTCAGAACGGCCTAAGCCATATTTCACTTTTTTGACTTTATGCCTTAGTATCTATTAAGTCATGAATTCCAAAGTAGTACATGTGCTGCAATCTAGCGACAAAAACGAGAAGGTTGCTTAGGACACTACGGTATTTTTTAAAGTATATGTTATGAGGATAGTGTTAAGGCATAAAACAAAAAAGTGAAATGTGGGTTAGGCCGTTCTGGCGCTGAAGGCCTCATAAGTAAATGTACTAATAATATATAGTATAATCATTCACAGCCACTTGAGTATTTTAATAATTGATTAAATCTTATGCTAAATAGGATATTAAAATCCAGCCATTTTTTTTTTTTTTTAAACATTCACACTTTTTTCTCATTCACACTCACACTCACACACACACATTCACACAGTCTTTTCGGCAACTCAGGCCATATAAGACCTTAGGCCAGCGTTTCCCAACCTTTTGAAGTCCACGGCACCCCAAAGGTGCGTTGGGAATAATATTACACACTAATGGCACCTTTCCTTTTTTTCCCCTATCAAAACGAAATTTTTTCCGCTTTGGGGCAAATTTTTTTTCCCTTGCGTGAAAATCATTTGACCTTTTTTGGCAAAGCTTAATTTTTTCCGACCTACGGAAAATTTTGCCGCTTCCATTTTAATCATTTGACCTTTTTTTAGCAAAACTTTATTTTTTCGCCTCTTTATTTTTTTTATCAAAATATTTCGCGGCACCCTTGAGGGTTGGGAACCACTGCTTTAAACGATAACCGTTAATTATTAATATATCTATTGGGGGCCCAGGCATTTCTATTTAAGCCATCTGGTATCCAAATGGCTTAATTAAAATCATCGGACTGCCTGGGGTCCGAACCCGCGACGTTTGGTATAATAGGTATGCACGCTACCTACTACACCAAGCCCGGAAGCAATCCAGCCATTAAATCTTATGCAGCCTATAGGCTTATATTGACATATAGTATATCTATCTGAATAGACTATAAATTTATATATAACCGAGTAAAAATGATTAAAAATGATCGAGGGATCCACACGCCCGCACCAGGGACACACACAGTAGATCGCAAGTGACCAGAAGTGTCCCTGGTGAGGGCGTGTGGATCCCTGTGTGTCCCTCAAGGTTCACTATGCAGACCTGCTGCGGACGTGTGGATCCCTCGATCATTTTTAATAATTTTTACTCGGGTATATATACTTAGCAGGTATATATTATAGCTATTAAGATTTTGCAAATTCATTTAAATATTCATTCTCTGACAAGTTGCTTCAATGATTTTGTTCTTGTCCCTTTTCTGAATGGTGCCCACATGTTTTATTCATTTTAATTACATGCTTCCAAGACAGGATCTATTTACATATTTTTCTTAATATCATTTTTTTTTTTTTTTTTTGGACACTGCTTCTGAATTCCATTGCATAAAAGGCATTCTTAATCACAACAATTATGTCAATATGAAATATGATTTAAAAAAAAAAAACGTTAATTTAATTTGCCACCATATATTGTTATTTATTTATTATTAATCAAAAAGTCAAATTGTGATTGACAAATACACCCACCCTCCTTCTCCCTTGGGGGCGGAGTAACGTTATTTTGAAATATTTCCAATATAAATTAAATTTATTTATTCAAATATCCAATAGACATAAATGATAATCGATAGTAATAATGTTAAATTCCATGAATATTATATATATATATATATATATATGTATACTTGTTCTATCTAAGGGCGAATGCGTACGAATAAATTATCTATTATATATTGAATAATGGATACATATGTATTTAGTGATAATTTTTATAACATGTCTTTTGTGGTTTATCTAGTACATTTACTATTATTATTATACTGATATATTCAAAAATATATATGCCTATACGTATCCATTAGCAGATGGTCTTTCATTATTTATTTTTTTTTATATCCTCCCTCTCTTTGTGACCTTTGCTGCAATTTGTATAAAAAAATAAACATACATGCATGTGTATTAACTTTCAGTCATATGATTCAATAGGAAATTTAACTACAAGTCATTATATATTTTTAAAAGGATCTTTATTATGTTTTTTTTTTTCGTTCGTTTAGGTTAATAAATATTTTGAAAGCTGCATTGGTAAACAAATTGCTCTAGCTGGGGTTCAAATAAGTATGAGGGTGATAAATTGGGCAGATGAATATTCACTTTTTAAAGTCCCCACTTCTCTTTTCTGACAAGGATAAACTTCAATTGTTGGCTTCCATAAAAAAAAAACAAGGCGAGAGTGTATTGTAAAAATTAAAAGCCACATTTTTCTCATAGTCTTATATTGCATATTATATAAATTATTAAAAAGATTGCTTTTTTCATTTCATAAAATCATAGAAGAGGAAATATTGTATAAAAATAATACCATACTGTAGATGAGACTTTGGAAAATCAGTTCAATTGCTTGCCTCTGAAGCTCTTTATAACATATAATACATAACACTGTTATTACTAGGAACCGACCGAATATTCAGTTTCGGTTAAAGTTTCGGCCAGTTTCGGTTTAAGCCAAAAAGTAGCCGAAACTTTCGGCCGGCCGGAACCTTAGTCTGAAAAGATGGGATGAGACTCGTGAGACTCGCATGCAAAAAAAAAAAAAAAAAGGTCAAATGATTTGCAAAAAAAATTTCAAAAAAAAAAGATAAAATGATATAAATTTTTTATAGGAAATACAAGTTTCGGTTTTGGTTACGGTTTCGGCCGAAACTAAGATTGAGGCCGAATATTCGGTTTCGGTTGAAAATCTTGTTTCGGTCGGGCCCTAATTTTTAAGAAAATCTAAAAAATAATTGATTTTTGAATTTTAATTAAAATCGTTAAAGCGAATTTTGAGAAAATCGAAAAAAAACTGAAAGAATACATCAGTAAAGTACTAGTATTTTTTGACCAATTTTACATAAATTGTATAATAACGTAAAATTGTATTTTTTTCGAAAGCAGTTTGGGAATTCTAAAATTACTACATAATTGCAATCTAATTTTCAAACGGCTTTCGAAAATTACAATTGGTAAATGGTTTTTGTAATGACACTAAATTTATTATGTTTTTGTTTATTTATTTGCTTCCTACACAATTGTAAAATCAACAAAAAATTTTTTACAGAGAATATGATAGTGGTATACCACATGAATATATTCATGTAATATTAAGTATATTATTATATTATTCATATAACAAGTAAAGAAGTCACAATCTTTGAAAGTAATGGAAGAGACTTAAAATTTAATTTATAACATAGAAGAAGATGATATTCAACCACGAATGAAAGAATAAAAACAAATAAAGGCGATTGTGTTTACTTAATAAATTTCATTAGATCTCTTCACATACAGACACACACACACACACAGAGAGATTAGTTCTAAACACAACGACAAACAGATCATAACTGGTTCATGTTAATAATTTTTTTTTTTTTTTTGAAAGTTGTTTAATATGTCAAGTCAGCGGGAAAAATATCCTTTGGGTTTCTTTTGATGTCTATTTACCTAAAAGATTCGAAAGAATATATCAAACATAGGAAGAGAACGAAAATGGCCTCCCCCCCCCCCCCTCACCCTATCTCTATCTTAGTTAAGTCGAAAAATAAATGGAACTTTATTCAAGCAAGCAAGCGAGCTACTTTCATAATATTTATCAAAATATCCGATTTTCAAAAGGAACTCATTTCTTCTTAATATATAATATTAAAGAGATCGTTGCCTTTTCGATAGAGATACCGTCTGCTTTCTATGTGGACTTAATTAACTTGAAATTATTTTGGCGTTTTTTCATTTGGGGAAATGAATAAAAGTCTTTTCCTAAAAGGTCCCATCTGCAGAGGCCATTAGAGATTGATAGTACAATATATTTATATTATTAATATCCCCTGCTAAGAATCGAAAGTCCGAAATTGAACAATTCGGTGTTTGAAATTTTTATAAACACGCCCACATTTAAATATTCGGGCAACAATACGAAGGCTATCCAGAAAGTAAGTTCTGTTTTGAAAAAAAAAAATGTTTTTGAAGCCAATTTTATTTTTACATGAAAATACATGTCTTAAACTATTTTTCAACATAATTTCCGATAATGTTCAAACACTTGTCGTAGCGGGTGACCAATTTTTGTAAACCATCTGCAAAGAAACTCCCGCCAGTGTATAGCCACGATTCCACAGCATTTTTCGTCTCATCGTCAGATCCAAAGCGCTTGCCACCTAGCTCACTCTTCATGTGCAGGAACAAGTGGTTGTCGAACAGCGACTGTACGGCGGGTGATCGAATTGCTCCCAATGAAACTGTCGAATAAGCGATTGAGTGACACCAGCTGAATGGGATCGAGCATTGTCATGGAGCAACAAAATTCCTTCAGCCCTGACTTGTCGCTCAGCCGCCGATATCTATTGGAGGACGATCCACACGCTTGTTTCTCAAGGCCACCCAACCGAAATTCAGTCGGTGTTTAACAGCAACGATCTTGATGATTAAATATCGATATAAAATTCATTATTGGTAATTTCTGAGAAAAAAAAATCAAAATATAATTTGATCAAAAGATAATATTTCAGCCCTCCATAAAGGCTATCTAGTAAATAGAGGTCATCTTCATATCTCAATCATATAAATAATCAATATACGTAATCATTTAATTTAAAACTTATATAGGTTCAGAGATTTTTACTTTCTCTTATAGAGAAAGTATTGGATTCATGTCGAAAATTCGATGTTGAGATTTTGATGTTCCCTGAGTCCAAAAAAGTGGTTTTTGCAACATGGTCTGTCTGTCTGTCTGTCCGTGAACAAAATATCTCACGAACGGAAAGAGCTAGGAGGTTGAAATTTTATTTTTAGGTCAGGCACCTCCCTGGGACGTGAAACGAAGCTTTTGAATAAAATCGGTCAAAGAGTACTAGTATAGTCTCTGAATTATCATCACAGCCACCTCTTCTTAATTGAGTACTAGTACTTTACTGATGCACTTTTTCAGTTTTTTTTTTTTTTTCTCGAATTTTCTCCAACGATTTTGATTAAAATTCACAAATAAATTATTTTTTAGATGCTCTTTAAAATGTATATTCTCTAGATAGAGTTTTGTTTGAAAAGAGATGGAATTTTTTTCAAACAACGCTCAAATAGACTGTAAATAAGCCAGTCAATATATGCGAGATAAGTTCGTGTTTGATTGGGGAAAAATTGCGCCCCCTGGTTCGACTCCAAGGGGCGTAATTTTTGCCCAATCAAACACGAACTTATCTCGCAAATTTGTTATCTTAAATGTATATTCTCATTTTGCCCTTGAAGTCCTATGAAGTCCACTTTACTCTTGTACTTCATAGGAAAGATAGTAAAAAATTTGATGATTTTACAATTTTTTTGTTGTAAGCAAATTTCCAAGACCAATAGATACTAAATTTACTATACAGTTGAATTATATTTTTACAAAACTCTTTGCAAAAATCGTTTACAAATGGTGATAATTTTACAAATATTTAGCAATTTTACAATCCAAATGTTTGTAATTTTACTAATATTTAGAAAAAAGAAAAAAAATTTACGACTGGACCCATAGGTTATTGACCTTTAGGGGACGTCTCTACCTGGATGGAGTGAAGTAAATATTTTTATTTAATGAAAAATTCTTCCAGGATTTGAACACTGACTTTTTTTGTAGAAGCTTGCTGCCTAGTTCATTTGACCATCGAATCACCTGTTAACTAATGATCTATCTCTGCTATTTGGCATTCAAGTATGACCTCACTGTAAACTATTTTTACTAAATAATAAAATAAAAAATAAACTTAAAGTTATCTTAATATTATTATTTTTTGTATTATTATAACTTAAATAAATCCTTATAGTGCCAAAAATGTCTTTATTAAGAAAGCTAAAAAGAGTAGAAACAAAGTCGGCATGTTGGCAGCCTTAAAAGGAAAATTACTATACCCTTGTATTGTAAAATTAGAAACCTTTTTGTAAAATTACAAACCCTTTTCTAAAATTACAAACCGTGTTCTAAAATTACAATGCCGTTGTATTGTAAAATTAGAAATCGTATGGTAAAATTACAATATTTACTCTAATTTTCCAAGAGAATTGTAATTTTAAAATGTTTTTTGGTTGTAAAAATTTTTTGAATGCATATATTTGTAAATTTAGTATACAAATGTATGGTAGTTATCATTTACAAGGAAAATTTGTAAATTTACTATACTAAAACATACTAAAATTAAATTTTTTTTACAGGAGGAGAAATGGTTGTCATGTTAACGAAATCTTGTTATAAATATCGGGGGAAACTAAATAACTATGTCTTCACAAAAATCCTGGTGTGATATGCACAGAACACAACTTTCAGGTGCCGAAAGTAAGAGAAAGTTGTGTGCTATGCTACCAGATGACACCAGATTTTTTTGTTTTAAAATTAAATATTCTAAAAAATAACCAGCTATAAAAACATTAGGTTAACATATCCAAAACTAGACTATTTTAATGCGAATCGATTCTAAGTTAAAATAGCCATCACTCTTTGACATAAACGTTTTAATTTTATATATTATCACATTAAACGCCAAGGATATCTCAATTATTTCATTATACATATCCCATTTGGGACTTAATTTACACTCCATTAATAAAGCTTTTTTAATCTCCGGAGATTAATTATTATTGATATGTCATCAAAATTCTATATTATACATTTAAAATTAACATTCTGATTTTTAAATATTTTATATTCTTTGTAATATATGAGTGGATCAAAGCAAAAGTGGACAAAGTCCAAAAGTAAACAATTTTCTTATTTTCCCCTTTTTGAATTATGGTAGTTATCCGGTGTAATAATGAACCGTGTCCGAATTTCAATACTAATCCTCCAGAGTGCAGCAGCTCCTTAATGTAAAAAAAAATTTAAAAATACAAAAATCTGAATATAAAATTTAAAATGTGTACTTAGATAAAGTGTAATTGAAGTTCTTAGTGAGCGAAATGTAAACAAATAGTTGTATATTTTAAGAGGAATTAAATATAAGGCTTTATAAAAAGTGGACTTGGCTCTCTTTTGCTCTCAACCCCTCAAATGATAAATTTTGCATCCAAATTTTTTATTTTTTTTATATCCTTAATGATGGATTATGATAAAGTAAGGATAGACAAATTAACTAACCAGATTTCAAATAAATACCCTCTAATACCATTCACCCTTATTACCGTTGAAAGGGCGTTGTCTTTGGCTTGAAAGATTTACATAATAAGCTAGGTGGGTAAAAAATCTGGATAGTTAGTTGATTTTCTCCAAAGACCCATCATAATTTTTGTAATCTAAAGAAGACATCTTGAAAATTACTTGAAACAGGACCGTAAGGAGAAAATATTTTTTTAAAATATTTTACCAAGGGCTGGGACACTGGTGTCGTCAATTTTGTTTTGCTGACACCGATGATTTTCCTTATTTATTTTTTTTTTAGATATTTCTTAAATAAAAGATCGAAGATTAAACGCCAACACCTCAGTCCTAATATTGCTCATAAATTCGTTCACTTTTCAAATGCAAGCTCCTTTGGCAAAGGCATACGTTGGCCATTTGAGTGGCCGTCAAAATAGCTGCGATGCTAATTAAAGAATTTCTTTTATTTAATGTTCAACATCTCTATACATTTCCGAAGAAGAAGAAGATCATCTTTCATTTGACTTCAAAATATGGAAGCGAAGGTGTTACTCATGTTTTTCCCGCTAAGATGGCGTTGTGTGTCATTAAAAGTATGCCCAAATATCAAGTAATGCAAAAATTTGCCAAGAGATGTCAGAATGGTAGCTAATAATATTTAATGCATTTGGTTGATTTTCGTTGATCTTTTAACAATAAATACTTTATAAATGTTATTATATATTATGTATCTTTTATAAAAGCATAAAAATATATAAATAGAGGTCAGAAATACGCTATTAGGAGATAGGCTGTTAGACTAGCCTGCCATCTATTGCAAGAATGCTGAACTAATTTGACAGTTGGTTTTTAAATAAATCATCTAAGCTTATTTTAAAAATTTCTTAATTAATATGTGATTAATAATAACAATAAATTCATGTTTAAATTTAAAAACAATTAAAGATTATTGGGGAATATTGTTTTTTTGTATTTGTTTGATAACAAAAAAATTAATTTTCTTGATTTTTTTATAAATCATTAAAACAATTATAGCTCGATGTCTCAATAATCTCTTATGAATTTAATTCATTTAAAAAAAAACCGCATTGAAAAATTCCTTATAATAGTCTAGTTTTTTTTTAAGTACGTTTAGACGCCTGAACCCCCCTTAAATGAGGAATTTACTCCAAATAAAAATCTTTTCTCTAAAAAAGACTCACGTGGTTTTAAAAACTCGCTCTTTTAATAAAATGTACATTTGCACAGACTTTTGTGCTTCAAAAACGATTACAATTTTGTGACTAAAATAGAAGCCTATAAGAACTGAGGATGGACAAATAAATTTTGTCCGAAACGTCTCCTTCGGGATTTGTCATTCAACGGCTTTTTTCTTTGCTGCTCCTATACTTTCTCTTTCCCCACTTGTAACATCAACATTAACTTCGCTTCTTTGATTATAAAAATCTTTTAATTAATATTTGAATTGAATTACAGGGGTTGACTACTCCCTCTTGTCCTAGGGGTCAGGGATTCGCTTTCTTGACCACCAGCACAACACGCGATACTTCTACTACCGCTCTACGGTTCGAGAAGCAATAGAAAAAAAAAAAGATCAATTATATTCGTTATTTTATGTTATTGGATGGTTTGTTGTTCAGATTTCTCATGTGGCATATGATAAATGGACCATATTATGCTTGAAGGAAGCCAAGCGCCATTATGATCCAAATTAAGATAAGACCGCCATTTTGTAGGAAACAATAAGATCTATCTCTTTATTTAAATCACAACATTATTACTCTGTACATTATTTTGTATAAAACAAAAAAAAAGTCATTGCCATTGGTTTTGTTTACAATTGTGCAAATGAAATGCCCCCTGTCTCAGATGTAGTTTAATGGCGCTTGGTTCCTTCGTGCATAACATCGCCCAAATTTGTTTAAGTGAACAATAAGCGTCAAGATGATTCCTTCATAGGATCGAAACGTGGCTTTTGTGTTCGAAGAAATATTGGCCCGAAAAACTTGTTTCTTGATCATCTTCTTCATGCAATCCACGGTAGTTGATTATATTTCAAGATGCAATGCTTATTTTGGCTAGATGAAACCCTTGAGATCTGCTTCTTTAAATAATTAAATTTGAAGGTGATATGCAAAATTAGAACCAATCTCTTGCTCTTTGGTGAATCAAAATATTCTCTCGTGTTATTTTATTTTTGGTTCCCTTACATTATCTTCTCCTTAAATTCACATGTTTCTAAGAGCATTCAGTTGAAGATGAAAAGAAAAACTCTATGTATAAATCAAACGACAAAGTTGTTAGGTATTCCTACTCCCATTGGTTTGAAAACTCGCAGTTAAAGCAATTCCCATCTTATATTCACACTCTTACCAACAACGTCGATTTAGGAGACCAACTTGTTTAAATATTGACAAGGAATTTAAAAGGTTTTCTTCTTCCTCGTCTTTTTTTTTTTTTTTTTTTTTTTGTTAATGAACACCGCCCCCTATTTATATAGTATACGAGGTCACATAACTTCAGTGACAGTTGAAAAAAAATTCTATTTTCTCAAATCACTTACTTTTTTTTTCTTGATACGAATTTTTAAAATTGAAAATTTAATTAATTTTTTAAGGGGGTTCAGGAGCGACGTCTAAACGTACTTAAAAAAAAACTAGACTATTATAAGGAATTTTTCAATGCGGTTTTTTTTTTAAATGAATTAAATTCATAAGAGATTATTGGGACATCAAGCTATAATTTTTTTAATGACTTATTAAAAAATTATCGTAATTAATTTTTTTGTTATCAAGCAAATACAAAAAAACAATCTGTCCCAATAATCTTTAATTTTTTTTAAATTTAAAAATGAATTTATTGTTATTATTAATCACATATTAATTAAGAAATTTTTAAAATAAGCTTAGATGATTTATTTAAAAACCAACTGTCAAATTAGTTCAGCATTCTTGCAATAGATGGCAGGCTAGTCTAACAGACGATCCTCTATTAGCCTATATCTGACCTATATTTATATATTTTTATGCTTTTATAAAAGATACATAATATATAATAACATTTATAAAGTATTTATTATTAAAAGATCAATGAAAATCAACCAAATGTATTAAATATTATTAGCTACCATGCTGACATCTCTTGGCAAATTTTTGAATTACTTGATATTTTGGGCAATACTTTTACATGACACACTACGCCATCTGAGCTGGAAAAACATGCGTAACACCTTCGCTCCCGTAGCCCTTTAAGGCTAAAAACTTTTCACAGATATGGCTCGTATCAGATAGCATTTAAATTCATTTAAGCCTAAAATACAAAGTACACCATTAGGTATATGTTATATTATTGGTCCAACTCTGAGCAAGACATACACCGATGGGACTGAAGATGGTATTTAATAAATGCACCGAAACGTCTTTAGCTGAGTAGTGAAAGCATTCAGAGCATTGTTTCTTGGCCTATGCCATCCGTACAGAGGCGTCATTTGGGGGGGGTGAGCCAGGAGGGCATTTGCCACCCCTCCTAGCCCAAGGGCTATTATTATTATTTTTAAATTTTATATTATTCAAAATGAAATATTTCTAAATATATCTACGGGTACATAAACTGTAGAAAATTAGTAAATTAATGAAATTAAATAACCTTCTTTACGTCCCTTCCACAGGACGGTATGTCACAGGCTGTGTCATTCAACTTTTTCTTGGGGGGGGCAAATATTTTTTTCTTAAAATTTTCTTACTAATAAGTAGGTACTCAAATTTGGCCAAAACATATTTT
Organism: Euborellia annulipes; assembly: GCA_023213315.1. Lineage (NCBI taxonomy): Eukaryota > Metazoa > Arthropoda > Insecta > Dermaptera > Anisolabididae > Euborellia > Euborellia annulipes. The sequence goes on from JAKCPI010018566.1 coordinate 36,626, forward strand.
TTAATTAATTGTTTAATTTTGTACAGTTTGTATACTCGTAGATGTATTTTGGAGTATTTTATTTAGAATAATATAAAATTTTATAAAAATCAGAGCCCTTGGGGGAGGGGCAAATGCCCCCCCCCCCCCCCCCCCAAATGACGCCTATGGTCACACTCTCCTCGTAGAGCTGCCTGGGGGCTATTGTGGTGATATCCAATATTCCAATCCAGTGCCTGCTTGAGGATTTGTTTACATTAAATAAATATTTTTATTTAATGAAAAAATCCCTCACCCTCAGGATTTGAACAGGGGTCTTCTTTGTAGAACAAATTTTTTCAACTAGGTATTATTGAAGGTACTAGAAAAAACTTTCAAATTTCTTCCAAGTCCTTTTAATGTGATACAATTTATATATTCAATTCCTATCAAAAGAATGTTAATAACTTTTTTTTAAGAACGTAAAAATAAACTTTTTTAATCAGATACTTTGCTACTTACTGAATAAAATGGGCAACCTTGAAAAGTCTCAAAATTCTTTTGAAAGGGATAAATATGTTTAATAATGATAAAAGATGTTTTAGATTTTTTTCCATTCGACTTAAAAAGAGTGAGAGGAAGTCATTTTAGTTGCGAGATGGATTAAGTTTTTAATTTCGTTATTGAAAAAAAAAAAAAAAAAAAAAAAACGAGAAACGTTAAAAAATAAAAAGAGAAGAGGGGACAATGCATAGATTATTATTAGAGACTAGCTGCGCCGGTTTTCAATCTCATGCGTTATCTCAAATATTCGATTAAAAATAATAATATTACTTTCTCTTACCCTATACTGTAACATGTATATGAAATATATGATATAGCAAGTATTTTTTTTTTTTTTAGTATTTTTATAGCTATTGTTTAATGATTTAAAACAAAAAAGTGCATCTTAAATTTTCAGGCTGGATTCGGCCTTTTTTGGCAGATGACGCAGCTATAGTACGTTACAAAAAGCTATTTTCTTTGTATTTTTAGTTTGTTTTTTACTCAAACAATATAATGCTAAGGGATGAGTAAAAAGGCCAAGCAGCTATTATTATTTCTTTATTGGTATCAAACCAACAGCGACGTTTCGGTCGACTATGTGACCATCTTCATGGCTATAATGGAGTATATATTCAGCTATTCGTCTCGCTTAAATATTGCTAAAGATTTTTAAAAAAAGGTCATCTCTAAATTTTAACAGGAATCGGCTTACTTTTGGCGGGCGGCGTAGTATGGGGCAATTCATTAATTACGTAGGGGTCTTGAGGGGGAGGGGGGGGAGTTAAGAAAATGTCCTTATGCAGGGGGGAGGGTCGTAAAACTTATTCTTACATAATTCAAAAATTCAATACAAAGAATCTAATTTCATTTTGGATTCACAATAGTTTCCTTTATTTTATAGTGTACAATGTAATTTAAATTCTATTTTAATAATTATTATTGCTTATTAAAAAAAACAAAAACAAATAAATGATAAAATTAGAGCGAGATAAAGTCTTACGTAAGAAAGGGGAGGGGGGTTCGAGAAATCTTATGTATACTTACATGGGGGTAGGGGGGTCAAAATGACCTTACGTAATTAATGAATGGCCCCTATGGTCAAAAAAGTCATTTGTCATTTGTTTTATACCCAAACTATATAATACTAAAGATTTAAATCAAAAATTTTGCGTTTTTTAATTTTTACCACGGAATTGGGATATGTCCCACTGTGGGTGAGATTTTGGTAGTTTAATTGATGAAGAGGGTTCTACACCTCCAGGCAAAACTCAAATTTGTAATAATAAATAATTATAATGGCTGTGAGTATTAAATATAGTTGCGTGGAATGGAGTCAGCCAAGGAAAATGAAAAACAAAATTTATTCTGCCGACGTTTCGAGCGCCCGTCACGCTCTTCCTCGGGACCTGTGGCCACAAAACATTTATTGTTTTGCCATCTATAATACTTGACACTTATACTGTAAGTAAAATCATTCAACCTGTATATTAATAATGTTATATATCTCTGTGAGAAAAATTATTATAAATGACAAAAATCTAATAAATGTTTTGTGGCCACAGGTCCCGAGGAAGAGCGAGACGGGCGCTCGAAACGTCGGCAGAATAAATTTTGTTTTTCATTTTCCTTGGCTGACTCCATTCCACGCAACTATATCAAATTTGTAAATTTGAAAAAGCGACCAAACTTCAATCATCTTTAGGGTATTGAAACGAGAAAAGTTTCCCTTTTTAAATGGAGATAATAAATTTGATATTATTGGAAGAAATTATTCAATTGGTTTTATATAATAATAATAAATTTCAAAGTCAAGTAAATGAAGAAGAACAAGTGATGATATAAAACAAAAACTTTTTAATTTTCCTAAGTGCCCGTTGTGTTAAACCCAACAAAATGAAGTATGTGGTGAAATTAGAAGAAACTAAGAAAAGAACACAAAAAGGATTAAAATTATTTTAATTTGAGGACCTTTTTTTTGTATATTAGTCGTAAAGGCAGCCAAGAGGAAAACCATTTGCACTCTTAGTTCATTGGACTTGAAAACATTATCTGAATGAGCAAGAGTCGAGAGGCGATTTCATCTTTTCTAAATTGAGTTTATTAAATCATTATTATTTTTCATTATCGGCGCCCACTCGGATCACGCCCACCGCTGGTCATTAGCTTAAGAGCCACATTTTGTGCACAGATTGAGCAAATCACTTGCGCTTATTTCATTTATAAATAAAGATGAATGAAGCGGGCGGGTGGGGAGAAAAAAGAAGCCTGATTGATATAATATTTCTATTTTTCCTATTCTGAAAAGTTTCAGACCTAACAAAGACATTTTTTTATCAAATTTATTTTTATTTTTCTACATAGTCGTCTTACTAGGTATAAGTCTACACACTTCTCCTAGGGATGCTCTAATTTCTTTAACCCGTAGGTCAATAAGTCCGTGACTTTTTGAATTTCCCTCCTCTTAACTAAAATGGCAACACTGCTCCTGTCAGCAGGCAACTATCAGGGCCTTATTTCATAAAGGTTGACAATGCGACAATTGTCAAAAATTGACATAAATTGTCAAGTTTACACTATGATAATTTGAAGGAGGTATATAGTGAGTGTGATAATAAATAGGAAGAATAAAGAGAAGCAGCTAGTTATATTACAATTTGTGACCGAAACGTGGCCCTGGTTTTTAATAAATTGAAATATAACTAGCGCTGTATTATTCTTCCTATTTGACTATGATAATTATTTTATTGTCGACTGCTGAAAAGCAGTTCAATTACAACGATGTCAACACGCTTCATAAACAAATTGTTAGTTAATACAAATTTGTCACTTTTTACTTCCTTCTGCCGAGCCTTGGGCTGCTCATTTTTATTTTTTAAGTAATATCCAATCGCTTCGAACTGAACAGTTTTGGACCGAAACTAACGGAGCCGAAGCCGAGAAAATTCCCTAGTTGTCGTTTTTTTCTAAACAGGCTGAATCTTAACCGATCCGAACCCGGCACCGGACCTTGCAAGTTGTTTTAAATTATATTCGAATCCCCAACTGAGAATTCTTCAAGTTCCTTAAGTTGTTTTAATATTTGTTTTAATATATAGGCCTAGTTTTTGTAATAAATAAAATATATGGACCGTTTATTTTGAAACTGGTTCAAGTCCATTTTCTATTGTTTCGAGAAAATGAAAGGTTAGCATATCTGTTAATTTAAAAATCTAGGCAAATGATATGAAGTCTGGCAATGTTTCTACTAATTTATCAATATGTAATGCGGTTATATAAATTTGTTTTAGGCGAATTTGAATAAACTAATATATATTTACGGGCTGCAAATGGACCCACTGCAAATTATCCCACTTTCAAAATTAGCCAATTGTAAAAATCGTTGAATTTCAATTTTGAAAAATCAAAAAATATACTTCATATTAATGCAATTTTGTTTACAAATAATGACACGATATAAAATATAATTTATATTTATTTGGAAGGTAAGGGATCTGTGGGTGTGTCAATTTTAAGCATGAAGGAATTGAGTCTAGGAGGTTGAAATTTTATATTTAAGTTAGGCACTCCCATGGGTCGTGACACGAAGCTTTTGAACAAAATCGACCAAAGAGTACTAGTACTTTACTGATGCACTCTTTCAGTTTTTTTTTTTTTATTTTCTCAAAATTCGCTCCAAGATTTGTTTTAAAATTCATAAATCAACTATTTTTTAGATGCTCTTTATATAATATAAAATATAATTATAAAGAAAATTTGGTGGTGATAGCTCTAAAGGGATGTCTGCTGTTGTCACTCAAACACAAAAACTGGCTTTTCAAGATTATAGAACATTTTGTTGAAACTTGTAATTTAGAAAGAGTTTATTATTGAATTAAAAAAATTTGATGGTGATGGCACCAAGCATTTGTCTACTTTTGACACTCAAGCCCATTCTGAAAACTTCAATACGGGTACTCAATACTTCAACATGGGAAAGGAATAAATTTTACCGTAAGCTAGCGCCATCCTCTATCTTGACGGTGATTTGGGCAACTAATAAATAATTCCCTCCTAACTTGCATTAAGATTTTTATTTTTTTTATAATAAATATCAGAGCAGAAATAAAGAATAAATAGAACATACCAATTAAAAGAGCAATTATCCATCTGGAATCGAGTTTATAACACACACAGTAGAAACACAAACACAAATAATAAAATACAATTCGCTAATCGGTGTTTGAGCTCAAGCTAAAGGAAAAAACACATGCCAAATCAAAACGTCACTTGCATCATCTTGTAAAGATGATAAATAATGATAAAAAATTTTAAAACTAAAATTATTTATTTAAATTCATTAAATCAATTCGTAGAGTAATCCCTTTACTTTTTTTTTTTTAATAAAAATCTAGAGGTGAATGACCTCCTTTTCATTAAAACTAGGCCAAGTTCAAATTTTATTAGGTAATAAAAAAATAAAATTTAGTCTCTTTCATTATATTTATGGCTTTGTGATTTATTGCTCTCTTTTGTTTGTTCTGTGCCTGAGTGGATTTAATTTGTTGCTTTTTTTTGACCACAAGTTACTCGAGAAAAGGCTCCGTCTTTGGTCTTTTCGAATTTATTTTAGGGACTTTTAAAGTGAGATTATTTTGATTTGAGGCTTCTAGAGGTTACACTTCTCTCATTCTCTTGCCTCCATTCCGAGATTCAGTATAGCTTGGCATTGCTTAACATTAATAATCTCTATTGCTTTTCTGATGAAGGAAATAGAAAAATCAAAATATACCCTGGAAATATTAACAATTTGTATAAACAAAATTGTTTTATTCATCATTCTGAACAACTTGTGTTTAAAAGAAATTTCCCAATTTGAACATTTAAACATAAGAGACAATATTTTCAGGTTGCTTAGTAGATTGACAGACACAGACACAGACGTCTGGGCGCCTTGTCTATTTTGGGCGATGACGTCGCTCTGATTGTCGTCTTTTATGATCTCGTTGACCTTGACCAGTTGCCATGCAGTCAATCTCCTTTCTCTTAAAAAAAAATCTTTCTCTTTCACTTTCATTATAATTGAAGAGTGCAAAAGCTAGATAATATCCAAATGTAAAGATTTTTTTAGAAAAACGAGAAAACTTTTTACATTACATTAAATTTGTATTTTGTAGATTATTTGAATAAAATATGAAAGTATTAATAAATGTGCATTTACATATCAATTTTCAGCGCTACGAGGTTGAAATTTTATATTTAAGTTAGACACCCCCCAAGGGGTGAAAATAAGCTTTTAAACAAAAATCGGCCAAAGAGTACTAGTACTTTACTGATGTACTTTTCTAGTTTTTTTTTTTCAATTTTCTCAAAACAATTTTGTTTAAAATTCATAAATCACATATTTTTTTTATGCTCTTTAAAATTGTTTTTTTGTATTTGCTTGATAACAAAAAAATTAATAACGATAATTTTTTAATAAAAAAATTGTAGCTCGATGTCCCAATAATCTCTTATGAATTTAATTCATTTAAAAAAAACCGCATTGAAAAATTCCTTATAATAGTCTAGTTTTTTTTTTAAAGTACGTTTAGACATCGCTCCTGAACCCTCTTAACAGGGAAACACCTTGAAAAATTATTATTTTTGGGTAGAACCTCTAAAACTGAATTTTTTTCTTAGTCGTCGTTGTTTTTTTTTTCAAGAACTTTATGTTTTATGGCTGTGGAGATTTAATCAAGATTCGCAGGGACTTTGAAGCCAGGAGATAAAATAAAAAAAAATCTTTTATTTAATTTCTACTTGCCGACATTTCGGTGGCCAATCACGACCTTCATCAGGGCGAATATTGTCGATTATACACGTTCTTATGTATTAATATTTTAATATTCATTTCAATTAAATATACAATTTCTTTTTACTTTGATTTGTACAAAAATATTATCGTACTCGGAGTTTTTCGATGATGAAGATTATGATTGGCGACCGAAACGTCGGCAAATAGAAATTAAATAAAAGATTTTTATTTAATCTCCTGGCTGCAAAGTTCCTGCGAATCTTAATAATATCAGTACTTACTGCTGTTTTTGCTTATCTTTAATTGAACGAAAAAATTGACCGATACAAGTAAGTATCGATACTTTTCAATCGATACCGAGTAGGTATTCGATACTTTGCGACCGATACCGGTATCGAGTAAAAGTATCGATACCTCAGTGGTATCGTTTCATCCCTATGTGAGTGTGAATAAGAAAAAAGTGTGAATGTTTAAAAAAAAAAATCATTTTAAATTATTTTAAAAATTATATTTTATCAATTTAAAAAATTGAATAATTAAATCTCACAATTATTTTTTTATAATTTGTCATATATATTAAAT